>JAMQGT020003457.1:0-20704 GCA_024447675.2 Pterophyllum scalare
GGAAGTGTGCTGATGAGCATAACAAAACAGCAGCAAATCTGTAGCTGGCTAATCACCATTTATTGTAAGTTGTGGCACCAGCAGGCAACAATGCATTGACATTTCATTAACACTGAAGCTCTCTCCTCTGGAATCACTGTGGTGTGCCGTTTTAACACCAAAAAACGCCGTAGAAGTAAGTAAGTATTGATGTCACTGGCTCACGCTAGTTAGCGGGCTAGCTTTAGTTAGCCTATGATTGAATAAACAGTGAGGACATGTTGTTCCTTACTCCTGTATTCTCGAAGCTACATATACTAACTACCAGTCGAAATGTACCTGGACCGTACATATGAACACCTGAGGTATAAGGTTGTTTACGTGCCTCTTTAATTGGTGTAACAGTTAAACCTTACTCGGTCATAAGCGCTGTTAATTTGAAACTAGACTGCTTGCTGTAGAAATTCATAACTATCTGGCAAAATAATAACCTCAAGCCTCGAATCAACAGAACTGTCTGGTGCATATGATTAACAAAATTGCATTTGAATTCTTTATTTGACTGGAGAAGTTGGCTTTATTTCACCTGACCAGTAATCAGTGATTGATGAACATAACAAGACCAAATCCCCCCCCCCTGGAAATAAAGTGCCAGTATTAACATGTGTATTGATTATACAATCCGAATTTCACAGAAAAGGAACATTAATGCTTGTAGAAAACATTTGTCGCACTCAACATTAAGTCCGAGGAGTACAAGCTGCTTTGGGGCTGGTCTGTGAAGTGCAAACAAATCACTTTCATTTCCACTTTACGACTTTTTCTGACCTGGTAACATAAACACAGTGGTTTCTTTGTTTTAGGTTCATTATAATTCACCCTCGAGGACCTGTCCGATGTCTTCCGGTTGTCCACCTCAGTCACCTGCTGTGGCAAAGTCTGAAGTGGCGGTAGAGGGAGAATGCCCGCTCCTGGCTGCCACCTTTGCCTACTGGGACAACATTCTGGGTCCACGGGTGCGCCACATCTGGGTACCAAAGGGTGACCAGTTGATGTTCCTCAGCGATGGAGAAGTGACATTTCTGGCTAATCACACGCTCAATGGGGAGATTCTGCGTAGTGCAGAGTGCGGCGCCGTGGACGTGAAGTTTTTTGTGCTGGCAGAAAAAGGCGTCATCATTGTGTCTCTCATCTTTGACGGCGAG
Source organism: Pterophyllum scalare (assembly GCA_024447675.2). Taxonomy (NCBI): domain Eukaryota; kingdom Metazoa; phylum Chordata; class Actinopteri; order Cichliformes; family Cichlidae; genus Pterophyllum; species Pterophyllum scalare. The sequence continues at coordinate 1,185 of JAMQGT020003457.1, forward strand.
CTCAAAGGGGACAAGAATACATGTGCCTTGTCCATTATTTTGCCTCAGACAGAGCTGGCCTTCTACCTGCCCCTGCACACCATCTGCGTGGAAAGGCTGAAGCACGTTATCCGCAAGGGACGCATTTGGATGCAGAAGGTACCCTTGACTTCAGGCTTTTGCCCTTAGTTTGCACAGACAAACAGGCTAATTATTGCCCTTTATACTCATAAAATCAGCTTTTTATCTTTAATTATTCCATTTAAAGGACTATCAACTTATCTGTCACATTTGTTTTACCCATTTGGGTTTGCAGCAACATTGGCAGAATAATAAAATTGTATCCTCCCAACACAGAAGGGTTAGTTAGCTAACCAGGTCTGAGGGATCCTGCAGGGGAAGCTAGTGAACAAGTAATAATAGGATTGGACAGAATGATTTAACACACCACGAACTGGGGAAAAAATGGTTTTAAAAATAAGTCGCCATTAATTACACTGTAGTAAAAATTCATCTAGAATAAGCCTGTTTGTCATGTCCTGTTTTGTGCATATGTTAATGAAATCCATATTTATTAATTTAACCTAAATGTATTAAATGTTTTAGTTAATTGTGGCTGTTGCACCTGCTGTTTTTAGTGCTGTGAGGAAAGCTGTCAACATTTGGTCAGATTTATAGCCTTCTATGTATTTGCATGCATGACTGAATAGTTATAGTTTGTGTTTTTCTCCTTTTTTCCTTAAATTTCAGGGCTACAATATCATCTCAGTGCTGAGCTTAGAGATTGTCCCTATCATGGAGCTGTTGGCCTCTATGAAGACGCACAGTGTGCCAGAAGATATTGATGTAAGTGATGACTTTTCAAACGATTAATAGCAGCTTCAAAGTAACAGACTAAGGTCAGCTATGTTCCACTAACAGTAGTCAAAGGTTGGTATTGTTATCATCATGGGGCAACTTTCAAAACTAGCCATTTAGAATGACAAAATGATGACAGTGTTAATAGTATTTTATTCTGGCTGAAAGGAGCTTGAATTACAGCAAGTAGTGAAATGTATTAACAAAAGTGGAAAATATTTATCTTTCCATGGTTTAGCTTGTTCAAATGGCTTCTTTTTCTGAGAGGTTTAACTAAACTTGCCTAGATTACCACCCAGTGTGATTCAACACATTTGCTCCCTTCTAATATGCAAATGCAGCAAATGCAAAAGTACAAAGAAGCTCCCCAGAATCTTTCACTCTTCTTTTTTTTTTTTTTGCTTTTTTGCATTTTACTTTCATTACAATGCCTTGCAGATGTGCCCGTCAGCACTTTTGTCTTTGTTGTAGACCAATTTTTAAAATGACTCATTTGTTTCGCTCCTGCTGAGCAGATAAAAGACACGGTGCTAAATGATGATGACATCGGGGACAGCTGCCACGAGGATTTCCTACACAAGTAAGCAATCCGGTACAGGCAAATGGAGACAGATGATGAGCAATGCCCATTTAACACCCATCAACCTTCAAATGATGAGTAATGGCTCTCCACTTAGCTGAAGTTATCTCCCGAGAAAGGACGAACGCTTAATCGCTGTTTAGTGTCGAGAGTCTGGAAAGTCCATTCTGCCAATGAAGCGCCAAATTGCTCGGAGTTGAACAGGATTAGCTCAGCATCCTGTGACGACGACAGAGCATCTGGAAACTGGAACTTATTTGGATCTTATATTTATAGCTCAGGCCTTAAGGAAGAACACTTGCTGTGTATTACTTGAAATAATCTCAGGTTTAGAAGTAATCCTTTTTTATGAGCTGTTCAAAAGGCTCGATTGTGAGCCAAACCAGATGAGTCAGAAGATTTAAGGCGTCGTTTTTTTTTGGGATGCATTTCCTTTGTCTCAATTGTTATTCCTAAAACTTGTCACTTATAATTAGAACAATTCTAATGAAGCTAATTGGCGCTAATCTGCATGATGTTGTCTCTGTGGTTCAGGGCCGTCAGCTCTCATCTGCAGACGTGCGGCTGTTCAATAGTGGTTGGAAGCAACCCGGAGAAAATAAACAAGGTAAATGTAGCAGATTGGTGGCTGCACACAGATGCGGCATCTACATAATTTTAAATGTTTTGAAGCTTTTTTTTTTTTTTTTTTGGTGGTGGGGGGGGGGTTGTTTCTTAATGAGCCCCTCTTGCACTTTTTTTATTCTTGCATCAGTATTTTGATTGTCAGTCTAGTTACTGCTTTAAGTCTTCTCTCTCTTTTCACACCCTTTCAAGTTTTCCTCATGTTTCATGCTCATCCTGAAAATTATATTTTTCTCTCACCAGTCTCTACGAAACACTCCACACTGACAGCGAAAAACCTGTTATTGCAACGTGACGACTAAAATTAAGCTCTTACATTTCACATCTATCAGCTGTGCTTGAGATGTTTTTACAACTCAATTGGGAGTCGAGTAGGAAAGGCTCACACTTATCCAGAGAGGTCAAGATCATATGTGGGGAAAAAAAACTGTTCCAAGATAGAGATCAGAGGGGAGTACATGACCATTTCTGCAGCATTGAAAGCAACCAAGAGCACCATCACTTCTATCCTCCCTCTGTTAGTCATCGGTAGCCGTTTGTGACCGTGACAGTCTGGCCACCCAGCCATACTCAGCTTTAAAGACAAAGAGTCTTGGTCAGAAGGTAACCGAGAACCCAATGGTCTCTGTAAATGAGATCCAGGTGTACTAAATGAAAAAGCACTCAGCTAATCAGGATTTAATGGTAGATTCTCAAACCATAAGAAACAAAATCCTCTGGTTTAATGAAATGAAGAATGAACTAACCAGGCACTGAGCATCGCCTCATTATTGTCATCCCAACACAGTGGTAGCTTCTTATTGTGTGGATGTTTTCCCTGCGCATGTGGACTGGGAGGCTAGTTAGGAGACAGGAAAGATGAAGAGAAACCTTATCCAGAGTTTTCTCAGGCTGTGGCATAGGTTTACATTTCAAGGCTGACCTGCAGCATAAAAGCATCTCTAGGGAGTGCCGAAAATGACTGTGCACTCATCATCCAACCTGGCTGAGCTTGAACAGTTCTGGCAAGAAGAAGAGTCTTTTTTTTTTTTTTTTCTTTTTAAGTGAATTGATTCCAGTGTGAGTCTGAAACAAAGTGAGAAAAACTTGGAAAGTCTGAGAACTTTCTTAATGTGGAGTGTTTGTGAAACCACTTTAAAAATCTCCAGATACCTGATTTAAAGGAAGATTAGTAGTGCGAAAGTACAGCAGATACAGTTTTTCCCAGTGAATATCAAAAGCACACACTGCATTAATTTGTAGGTTTCTTGGCTTGAGGCCTAAACCGAGCACCAATTAAATCAAGACTGTTTTATTTTTTTCTTGCATGAAGCAGCCAGCCTCTAGCTGTATGTCAGATTTAGGTGGTTAACCAACATGTGGTTTCTTTAGTAGATTTAGTGCTGAAGTAGCTTCTTGAATACAGTTTGCGCTGACACTGACCCTAACCACAAAAACATAGTTAATGAGTTTTTAGATAAATAATCAAAACTAATTTTCTGAAGTCAGAGTGTGTGATGATAAATCCGACCGTCTTTTTTCTGCAGATTGTGCGGACTCTCTGCCTCTTTCTCACGCCGGCCGAGCGGAAGTGCTCTCGCCTCTGCAGGACTGACTCCTCCTTCAAATATGACACTGGCCTGTTTGTTCAGGGTCTTATCAAGAAAATAATGCAGTAAGATCTATTTTAAAGCAGACCCACATTGTGACCATGCAACACAAAAAAAAAATTGTAACTGCATATTTGGTCATAATTGTGACATAATTTGAGACAAGTTATCAAAGAAAGTATTCAAATAAAAATCCAGAGTCATGGAAATGTTTCATTTTTAATTGAAATCAGAAAAAAGCTGGCTTTAAACGAAGGGAGGAGGGCTAAAGAAATGCACATAATAGATCCACTTTACTGTAACGTAGATTTTTGTTTGCGTTCACAGGTGCTTTAAATTTGATCACATTTTTGAAAACAAAACCCACACACATGCCCACCACCTTCTTTATTTTTTCCCCCTCATTCTCAGGACTCAACCGGCAGCTTCGTTCTGCCCTTCCGCCAGGTCCTCTACTCGCCCTACCCAACTACACACATTGACGTCGACATCAACACAGTGAAACAGATGCCGCCATGCCACGAGCACACATACAACCAGCGGCGCTACATGCGGTCGGAGCTAAGTGCACTCTGGAAGACGGATAGCGAGGAGGACATACCTCCAGATACAGTCATCCACACTGATGAAACCTTCACGCCTGACCTGTAAGACATGCTCATATCTGTTGTGTATATATATCTGTTTCCACCAATGCGCTCTGGACAATGTTTCCTTTTCACATATGCCACACAAAAGGAGATGTTCTGCTTCAGACTGGTTTTAGCTGCTGGAAATACTCGGTTTGAGGAAGCTGCCAACATTGAGCAAAACCTTTCTTATGCGAGCACGATTGGACATCACATTTCAAATATAAAGAAAATATAAAGTTTAATTCCCACTACCGTCACATGTTTGCATTCTTACATGCGCCGTCATTCTGTAGTGTCTATAAAGATTGAAGGCTTGTGGGAGAACAGCTTATGTAACATTAAGATTTATAGCTTTTTTTACACTACTTAAAACAAAAAAATGAAAAACACTAATACGATAACATCTGTGCCTTTTTTCTTAGGAATATATTCCAAGACGTCATGCATCAAGACACTTTGGTCAAGTCATTTATAAATGAGGTGAGAGAAAACAAGACTTTGTGATCTGTTGTTGTGTATAAGAACAGCACGAACACTGTCCAGAAAAGGTAACATGTAAATCCCTGCAACATATTGGCACAACAAGTACATAATGTAGTCCTGCGGTCTTTTCTTGGCTTTTATTTAAAATGAATATGCAAATAACGATAGAAGGAGAAAGACCCTTCTGTGGTGTGAAATGAGAGTCAGTGGCCATATGCATTGATCCATGCTTTATCTTTCCCAAAATAAACCCCTCTGTGATTGATTGTTGCTCGAGCCAGGCTGCAAAATTCGTTCCAGTAATTGTTGAAATAAATGACATGTTTTTGCAGGTATGTGTCATCTGATTTTTTTTTTTTTGGCTCACAGTCAGTTCTGAGGCTGGGAAATGAAAATTCAGCTTTTACTCTCCAGCTGTTGTGTGGGAGTTTTGTACATGGTGTCTGCTTAAAATAGCTGCACACAATCGCTGTTAACATTACAAACAGTCACATTAAATAGAAAAAACTTAACAGAGTAAAATTGAGTTCAGTTTTAGCTATATTTGAGTTACAGAAATGTGCGAGGATTTCAGTACACGAGCGTGAAAACAGCACTCCCAAAACTGTCTCATTGATTTTTATAATAACTCATAGTGATGCTAAAGCAAATTTACATAGGCAGTAATAATGTAGTTTAAATAAAGGATTTCTGGCCTTTGCTGCTTATTAATACTTGCTTTCTAATCACTGAGTTGCTGGTTGTTCACGGAGGAGATATTTTTGTATTTATGCCACAGAAAATGTTTTTACGTCTGCAGCTTCTCTCGCTGATGGTTGCATACAACCAGAAGGCCACAGCTGTAGCTCACTGCTGTGTGTATTATTGTGAAGTGGCTGAGTCGCTGTCATAGCTGGTTATCGTATCATGTATCTGGCTTCACGGCGTATATTTGAAATGTTGTGATCTCATATACAAAGCATAAGAACTTGTTCCCCAAATGGTCACAGCCCCTCATTTGTTCTCGCACGCACACACACACAGAGCTAGAGCTGCTGTTCTTACAAGTTTTCCCCACAACAGTAGCAACAGCATGATTCTTTCTCAAGGTTAGCACGAAGGAAGGGAGGAGTATATTATTCCAGTCTTCTTACAGCAGAGCCGCAGCTCGGACTACTAATTGACATCCTGTGTCGTACCCAGGTGTTCATGCTGAAGCCGGGCCTGTCCCTGCGGAGCACCTATCTGGCCCAGTTTCTGCTGCTGCTCCACAGGAAGGCCCTCACTCTGCTCAAGTACATCGAGGACGAGACGTAAGAGCTGTCACTAATGAGTCTTTAATCCAAATGAGAAAAGAGATTACCATGTGACACGCAGAGACACTGCACCACAGGAAGAATCAAGGAAATCCCAAAAAGGAGAGCTGATGATTTCCTTGTTTTGAGCCATTGTTTTTGATTTGACTTTGCACTGTAGCTGCTTTGACCCACCAACGTTATCACTAGGCATCTGTAGGGCACACAGGCAGAAGTATCCTAAAGCCTTGTTATCAAAATAGTAATTTCTAGGAATGTCTCCAGGGTTCTGCTGTGCAGTGGCGAGGGTCCATCAAGCTGAGAAGGACAAGTTACCAAAAAGTGTATAGTTGGTATCTGAGAAGCATCTGATGGCTCTGAGTGAAGACCCAGATGAAACCACTCTCAGACATGATTAGATGGACAGTGGGGTTAGAGGGGAGGGAGCGCCTGGTGAGTCCACACCCTCGGACGACTAAACCACAACAACGCAGGAGGAGGAGTGTCCCTTTATTTGTGATGTTAGATTGAGAAGCACGGGAATATAGACAGCTCAAATTCAGCTGACTGCAGGTGTGAGCCTACACTTAAATCAAGATGAAGAGGAGTGTGTCAAGAAATACACAGAGTGGAACATAAGGTCACGGGAACATGGGGGTTGGCTCTTTGCAGGAGAAGTAGTGCAAAGAATGCAGACGCTGTTCTGCTGAGCAGGAGGCAAAAAAACTCCTATGAGCAGATGAGTCATCCTTCACACGGTCTGGGCAAGCAGGGCTGTGATGCATTTCCCAAGGAATCTATAGGTCTGAGCACTTGTTTTCCCAACATGCTTGTTTTGGAGGGAATTTTTGCTACTATGCGTTATGTTCGCCATTCTGCTCATGAGCAGAAAGTGTGAACGTTGATGCTGTTGGCTTAAATAATTGCATCGAAAACTCATCTGCGTGTTGCTATTATACAACAGGAAATAATACATATCCCAGATTTCAGGGAATACCAGGTGCTAGTAAATATAATGTATTTTGCAACCTTTTACTTAAGAGTGCCATCTTCACAACTAGAATAGTGACCGCAGAACACCTCCCTTAACAGCTGCTGTCTTGTCCACAAGACTGATGGGACGTAGAGATTACGTTTTTATAATATAGTCACCAGCGATCTGTTTTCATAATCTGCCGTTCAGTTTTGTTCATAGGCTCTATATAAAGGACAGGCATAGTGACGGTTGCATGTCGCCCGCTGGCTTGTGAATTGCACACATTGAAGCGTGACTTGAGCTTTTTTTTTTTGTTTGGGTGGAGAACCGAGACACGACCGTGGATTTGATGGTGGACTGTTAAGCTGCTGTCTAATGCCAGCAAGCTTGGGTAGACTTCAGTAACGCACCCATCAGGTTGCTGCAGTGCCCCGTAGTTTCCATGGAAGGCACTGACTTGTCTGCAAACACTCGCCATTTACTCTCCAAATTGTGGTGAAACTTGGAAAAAGTGCGACGCACACTGGAAACTTGTAAGTTCTGCCTTACAGCAGCAAGCAACATATTTCAAGAGGCCGACATATTTTCTGTTTCCAGTTGGCACCACACTTTCTCGACATCTCACTACAGTTTGGCGAGTAAAAAAATGAGCGTTTGCAGATAAGTCGGCATCCCCGCACCCCCAATCGGTCGCACCACATGGCTGCCCCTCCCCGAGCCTGCGTCTGCCGGAGGTTTCTTCCTGTTAAAAGGGAGCTTTTCCTCTCCACTGTGCTTGCTCATAGGGGGTCATCTGACTGTTGGGTTTTCTCTGTAATGATTGTAGGGTCTTTACCTTGGGGAGACTGTTGTTGTGATTTGGCGCTATATAAATAAAGTTGAATTGAATTTCCCTGCAAACTGCTGGTGACAAAGCAAAGAGGTTTTCAGTGCAGCAACATTTCTCTCTTTGCAACAAATTCCATGCTAGCTACTTCCAGCAACCACTCACCAACTGGTTGCAGAATGCACACTTTTTCCCAATGACCAGTAGTTGCCAGGGCATCACTGCCTAGCAATTTGTTTCATAGCAACAACCAGCAACCACTTGCCAACCAGTGAAGGAATACTAATTTTTCTCTATTGACCGATTGCCAAATGGTTGCCGACTATTGCCTGTGTGACTTGGGCCTGAGCATGCTGCATCCGCAAACTCTATGGGTCCCTAGCAGTGACACAGCCACCTGTTAATTGGTCAAATGCTAGAATTTGGCTCAACAGACCTGGAGCACAGAGTTTTTGGACTACAAAGTCAAACAGTTTGTTAAGAATGCTTCAAAAGATGCCACCAATACAACTTGGGGCAGCCTTGTGGCACCTGCATTCTGCTCATAGAGACCATGCCCACTAATAATGCAAGGTTTAGGCCTTCTTAATGTTAAGGTAACCCCCTGTGCAGTTTACAGTTGTCATATTTTTTTGTACCAGGCTGTAAACCCACCTATTTATGCTATATAAGTTTTAGCATTTAAACCTGGGTTTGAAAAACACTAGTTATGTATCCATTATGTCTTCTATTGCATTGTAAAGTCCCCCTGTGAAGCTTCAAGCTGAAAATTATTACTGTCGTCATCTTCTTTGTTAGATGGATTTCAAAAGCAAAAGAGGCATGCACTCTTAGTGGCTAATGACTTGTGACAAGTTGTTACCCTTGTTAAGATAAAATATAATAAGAACTTAAATAATCCCAAGGGTAATTCTTGTGCCTTTTTAAATACTCAAACCAATAAAAATAGAGTATAAACAAGAGCTGAAGCAGAAACACTGGGTGTAGGGAGCCACAGACAGGATTGTCAGTCACTGCAAAGTCACTAACCCCAGTGCAGAAATACACTTTAAACAACAGGATAAAGCAGAGCTAGTAAAAACAAGAGGCAGCTAAAAGAAAAATAGTTGGAGTTATGAATATAAATATGTGCACTACCTCATATGCGTGACTATGTGGGGCCGAGTTTTAAGGCTGAAAAGATCTCCTGTAGCACTCAGTCCTGCACCTCGGGGCACTGAGCTTTTTACCGCGTGTGCGTCTGACTGTAATGTTGTAATGACTGTAATTTACAAAATGAACTTCATCTTTTATTCAGTCTGACCTGAAACTGCTAATTGAGTGTGTAAATGAATCAGGAAACTATTTACAGAGAAAAGGAGCTGAAGGATGTTTTCTGATTTTTATACAATCTGAAATGGTTGGGTTTTTTTGGGCAACATATCTCACCCCCTGTTGGCCACTGGAAAGAATGCAGGTTTGAGGCGCATTGGTGTCAGCTTCAGTTTTGCGTGATCTCTTCTCTTAGCAACACTTTGAGCGCTAAGGAGTCCAGCTGCTATAGGCAAATGTTTTCCCATTCTTGCTTGATGCAGGACTTTAGCGTTTTAGCAGGTCAGTACAGGGTCTGGACTGCTTTGTGGTCTTGCTGAAATTAGCAAGGCTTTTCCTGAAAATGACGTCTTTCAGAGGGCACCGCGTGCCGCTCCAAATCCTGCATGTATCGTTCAGCATAAGCGGTGCCATCGCATGCACTTCATTCTTGTATTTACAGTTAAACAGTGGCCCAACTTTTTCAATATTGTGTCGTTTGGAAACCGTTGATTGCTGAGGGGTTTTAATAATTTCCAATTTTCCATTTTTAGCCCTCTGAAGGGACACATCTTCAAATAATGTGCCTGCATGCGGTGGAGAGCATAAAATCTCTGTCCTATAGTCAAGCACCAATAAAATGGGTTTACATTTTGACTGAAGGGAGAAAAGGGATCAATTTCGTTTTTTGAGGACGTTAATGCCAAAATGAGGGCTAAAAATGAGAAGACTGCATGTTGTGCATTCAGAAGCAGGAGATTCCTGCAGTGTAGCACTCTTTACACTCCTGAAGATATAAATACTTTAAAGTGTTACCACAGAAAAAACACTGAATAGAAAAATGTTCATGACATCTGCACATTTATATCTGTTGTGAGTGACAAACGTGAGTAAATCTTTACTTCTTCAGCAGAAAAAAAAAAATCAAGCATGAATGCTGAACGCTGGCTCGTGCCGGCTTTTCAAATATTAGGATTGGCTTTTTCTGTACGCATTAATGTGTTAGAAAAGATGATTCAGTAATAAAGAAAAGGAAATAATTTCAGGTCTAATTTGTGTAAGGTATAAGGAGGAAACTGGGATGAAGAGGCTGCTTTTGTAGCCACACAGGGTGATAAATCTTCTGCATCCCAGAAGGACAGCTTCCCCATCTACATAGCACATGAATTATGTCTTTTGAGAGAAAATGGTGCACAGCGCATGGCATTGCCTTCTGAGATTACTGCAGCTAAACTTCTGATTTTCAGGTTTGGGAAGTTACATTTTCCCCTCCAAACACTAAATGATGTTTTTATGATCGCCATTTGATCCCTGAGAATAATTTCTTATAGTTCAGTCCCCCCCCTCCCAAGGCACAGAAGTGTGACTTTAGTCCAGGTTGCAAGGTGACCTGGTGGCTTATGGTGGCCTCATTTCACACTATAACGAAGCTTTAATTAAGGCAGTGTGTTTGAAACCAGCACTGAAGCTTTGTGCTCTGCTATATGCTTTAATTGCCTTCCCTTCTGATTTTGTTAATAAATAAATTAATAAATAAAATGAGACATAATTGTAAGTCCAGGCACACTCTAATCCCTTCAGGCTTATTTTACCCATCTCTGGCTCGTGTCCAGAAGTGCCTCCTTAATCCCCTTCAATTCAATCTGAGACTCTAAAGTCCGCCACATTCCTCCGCCTCTCTGCATTGTTTGATGCCTCCCACCCTGTGGCGACCTGGTCATCGCTCCATCTGGCCTTGACTCCTCTCCTTCTGTGCTCCACAACAGTCGACTGACCTTCCCCGACTCCCGTTGCTTTTACAAATCGATACTTTGATTTTTGTTCGCCTCCTGTGTAAAATGCTTAAAATGAGTCAAAATGAATAATTTTGAAGCCCACTTGTTCCGGTGCGTAAAAAAAAAAAAAATTAAAAAAGAAATGTCCGAACATATCTCACTCCAGAGACAACGCTAACCGAACAAGCAAAAACATTATTTGTGAGCTCGTGTGAAAGCATAAAAGCCGTCTTGTTTACGGTGCCGTCGACAGATTTAGGTCTAAGGGCATGCTATTTTACAGGTGCCTTGACAAGACTGTTTATGCTCAGGTACCATCCTGTAGCAGCATACATAATTCATTATGGCATGGCATTCATGTGCACAGCTGCAGCCTGACTAAATGCTAATGCAAGTCCCCTGACCCTGAGTTTTATAGGTTAACCGTTGCATTATACTTCAGCGTCTCCCGTCTCTCTGCGCAGGCAAAAAGGGAAGAAGCCGTTTCGATCTTTACGCAACTTAAAGACGGACCTGGATCTGAAGGCGGAAGGAGACCTGAACATCGTGATGGCCTTGGCTGAGAAGCTGAGAGCTGGACTGCACTCGTTTGTGTTTGGGAAGCCATTCTACACCAGCATGCAGGAGCGAGACGTGCTCACCAGCTTTTAACTTTCACTCGCAGTTTGTGTTGTTTCAGGTTCGTTTCATTGTTACTCGAAAGCGTGTGTGTTGATGCGGGGCTGCCATCGTGCTGTGTCTGTTCCCGCTTTGCTGAAAGGAGAGGTACTTGTCACCTTCCTTTTGTGTCTTTATTAGACTGATTGTTACTGCTGCTGTTATGAGCCATCACAATTAAAGGTTAGATATATTGCCATGATCACCTGTATGTTATCAGTTTTCTCATCCTTCTCTTAAAAGAGGATCTGCATTAATTTATTGTTAGAATTGGCTGAGGTGTCCACCGGGATGTTTTGCAATTTAATTTAAAATAATATTTATTAAAACACGAGTTATTAGTTTCTTCACTGCCTGTATTGTGCAACAACCTCAGCTGGCCTTTGAACCTATTACACGTGTGGCTTGCCTTTTTTTTTTTTGTTTAAATTATCTTTGCTCAATTAATGCTAAATGTGAATGGTGTCGATTGACATTACGGGAAGGTTGTGAGTAATCAAGGTGCCCATATTTCATTATGGAAAAAGACAAAAGCGTTGTAAATGAAATCTTCTCACAATCCCTCCTGTTAACGTCAGTGTGTGTGTTCAGGTGCCTTCGATGGATGCATTTCCCAGTTGTATGTAAAATTGATTCCCCCCCCTCTTGCAGTAACAGCCTGGTTATTGGATTGTTGGAAATGCTCGGCTTTAGTGCAACCCCAAATCTGCTGTGGTCATAAAGTCTTATTTATGTGTAATATGCTGACATGATAATGTAGCGCTATATTGCATTTTTATATTTTTAATCTTGAACTTTCTTTCTACTTGCAGATTGGATTTTTTTAATTGTCTAATTGTACATTAACTTGTTTACATCTGCTGATGAATAATAAACACTGTAATTACAAATGTCTACTGCACTGTGATAATATAACCTGCAATAAGTATGAAGAGGTTCATGTTTTATGAATGTTTGCCCTTCTGCGCACCTCAGAAAGCAGCGTATAGAAACTGAATGTCCCTGATAGGAACGACTCCTTCACGTTACATTAGGCTACACTATAAGGTTTTAAAGCTCATGTGTTTCAGGTAGTCACAAGTCAGAAGCTCACATTATACACTGCTCAAAAAAATAAAGGGAACACTTAAAAACACAATATAACTCCACGTAAATCAAACTTCTGTGAAATCAAACTGTGCACTTAGGAAGCAACACTGACTGACAATCAGTTTCACATGCTGTTGTGCAAATGAAATAGACAACAGATGGAAATTATTGGCAATTAGCAAGACACACTCAATAAAGGAGTGGTTCTGCAGGTGGGGACCACAGACCACTTCTCAGTACCTATGCTTTCTGGCTGATGTTTTGGTCACTTTTGAATGTTGGTGGTGCTTTCACACTCGTGGTAGCATGAGACGGACTCTACAACCCACACAAGTGGCTCAGGTAGTGCAGCTCATCCAGGATGGCACATCAATGCGAGCTGTGGCAAGAAAGTTTATTGTGTCAGTCAGCGTACTGTCCAGAGGCTGGAGGCGCTACCAGGAGACAGGCCAGTACACCAGGAGACGTGGAGGAGGCCGTAGGAGGGCAACAACCCAGCAGCAGGACCGCTACCTCTGCCTTTGTGCAAGGAAGTACAGGAGTAGCACTGCCAGAGCCCTGCAAAATGACCTCCAGCAGGCCACAAATGTGCATGTGTCTGCACAAACGGTTAGAAACCGACTCCATGGGGATGGTATGAAGGCTGAGGCACCATATGCTGGTGCGGTTGGCCCTGGGTTCTTCCTAATGCAGGACAATGCTAGACCTCATGTGGCTGGAGTGTGTCAGCAGTTCCTGCAAGATGAAGGTATTGAAGCTATGGACCGGGCCGCCCCTTCCCCAGACCTGAATCTGATTGAGCACATCTGGGACATCATGTCTCGCTCCATCCACCAAAGTCACGTTGCACCACAGACTGTCCAGGAGTTGGTGGATGCTTTAGTCCAGGACTGGGAGGAGATCCCTCAGGAGACCATCCGCCACCTCATCAGGAGCATGCCCAGGCGTTGTAGGGAGGTCATACAGGCACGTGGAGGCCACACACAATACTGAGCCTCATTTTGACTTGTTTTAAGGACATTACATCAAAGTTGGATCAGCCTGTAGTGTGTTTTTCACCTTTCATTTTGTGTGTGACTCCAAATCCAGGCCTCCATTGGTTAATAAATTTGATTTCCATTGATGATTTTTGTGTGATTTTGTTGTCAGCACATTCAACTTTGTACAGAACAAAGTATTCAATGAGAATATTTCATTCATTCAGATCTAGGATGTGTTATTTGAGTGTTCCCTTTATTTTTTTAGAGCAGTGTATATTATTGTGCTTCTTAACCAAAGCAGCATTCACTGCCGGTCATTTTGGTTACAGTTTCAGCAGTTTTTTTTCCCAGAAATGTTTTTTTTTAATGACAACAAATGGAGTAATAACACTTTCGCAGGCGTGTATCTATGTCCAAGTGTCTTTAACAATGATTAGATTATAAACTTAGCATAAAAAAATGAGGAAATTTGTGTTTGAAGAAGAACTTTATTGATCCCAGAGGGAAATTTGTATGTCTGACGTCGTTCATCTGTTTGGATGATAAATGGAAAGCCTGATGACTGTGGGTACAAATGATTTTCTGTATCTAACACAGAGAGAGGAGTCCTCCAGTACTGATGTTCTTTGTTCTGTAAAAGTGTTATAAAATGAGCGATTAGAGTTGTTCAGGATGGTAAGACAGTAGCTCCATAAGCTTCTTTGACATTAGCGTACAGCAGATGAAGGGTTTTATTTTCTCTGGTAGGACAGTCAACAAACTGTATGAATCCCGTCAGGTGGGAGGAGAGAGAAGAGAGATCAAGAGTGCCTCTGTTTCATGGAGAACTTCACGTGGAACTTCGACTGTTACCTTGGGTGAATGTACACAGGTATTGTTATTATATGACTGATTTTTCTTGTCAGATAATGTGCCAATAATTCAGTATCAGGATAACACATCCTCTCCTTGATAGTGACATGCAGGATTACACCATCTCCAGTTGGTTTATTCAGATCCCCATCATAATCTGGGTACTTTTGCCATTTCTAGTAAGGAAACTACTAATATGTGCAAGACAAATATATCCCAGAAGCTTTAGGATGGATATTCATGAAATAGTGTGCAAACATTTGGTGTGCCCAAGAGATGAAGCTTATGCCTTTTTTCACCTGGTGCATGTGCAGAGCCAGTTCTGCCTCAGCGCCCACATTTCAGCAGGGTTGATAACCGAGTGTTATACAGTGTCCAGCAGCAGACGTTGGGATCATTTGTGTGGAAGAAACTGCAGGATTCATTCTTTCATTTTCTTAACCATTTATTTCAGGGTCATTGTGGTGGGGATGGGGGGTGGGGGCTTCAGCCTATCCCAGCTTTAGGTGAGGGTGTCATGGTCCTGGGCCGGTGGCCCAGTGTCTTATGTTTTGTATTCAGGTCTGTGTCCTTGTTTCCCTGGTGTTTCCTGTTTTATTTTGGTAGTCTTGTGGTCCCTGTACGTTGTGTTTGGTTTTGCTCCCCTCTGTTACCTGATTGTGTCACCTGTGTTCCCTCCTGTGTTCTATTCCCTCATCAGTCCTTGTGTGTATTTAAGCCCTTGGTTTTCCTTTTGTTCTTTGTTCGGGTCCTTGTCGTCTTTTCATCGGTGTTATGTCAGCTGTGTGTTTTGTTTCTGGAGTTTTCGAGTTTAGTTTGGTGTGGCTGGCCTTGCCCAGCCTTCAAATAAAGGTTATTAAGCACCCGTCCATTCTCGTCCTGCGTCCTGCTCTGGGGTCCTCCCTGCCTTGCCTGCACCAGCTGTGACAGAGGGTGCACCTTGGAGAATTTGCTAGCCCATCACAGGCCCAACACAGACAGACAAATATTCACATTCACAGGCAGTGCGCAGAGAGAACCCAGGCAGGCACAGGGAGAACGTGCAAACTCAAACCAGCCGACCCGCAGGTTCAAACCCAGGCCAACAGTGCTACCCACTGCACCTTTATGCCCAAATCTTCAGGAAGTATCTGTGAATTTCTTGCAGGAGCCACTTCTATAGCTGCTGGTGTTAGTGGGTCCAACTTGGGGCCCTTTGGTGGCGTTCTTTGTCACACTTTAGATTTTTTAACTTTGCCTCAGTTGCTGCTGGGAAGTAGAGCCTTGGTAACTCTTAACATTATTGGATTGTAATTAAATTTTTTGGACATCAAGTATCATGACCCTTAACAGTATGCACCGTTTCGGTGATCCCTGACCTGGTATTCTGGCACCATTATAATGTTGGATTATGACCCACGAGCTTGCAGTTGTACTTGTTTTTATATAGTTTCCAAATATTTCCATTTGCATTGTCATTTAGCAAAGCTCAACATAGCTGGGAACACATTCCCATCGACTGGGAATGTATATGCACCACTGATAGCTGGGGTCTCTCTGTCATCACCAGCTTTTAGAACTGGAAGCTTTCCCAAACATCACTGTGATTTTCACTGGCAAGCTCAGTTTGACTGGCTGATGAACAAGAGAGTCCTTGATGTAACTGAGTGCGCCAAATGTACTTTAGACATTCAGTAATTGATTTCCTGAGATGAAGTGGTTAATAAATCCAAGTTATAACATCTGGCAAAGTGTTCACAGTGAAATTTGATACCCTGATGAGACCAAGTGGAGGTCTTCAGTATGCAAAGAGAGCAGCATTGGACCCAAGACCCTCAGAATACACATAGCTGATCAGTCAAGCGGATACAGTAAACACCAGCGGGCCCATTTGGGAGCTGCATCTGTGTGTTTCAAGATGTTTTTGCTGAATAATATTAATTACATTTGAATAATACAAAAACTGGTCAATGGTGTCAGAGGACAAGCCCTGAAGGGCTGAGAGGCCGTCATAAGCTCACTGCAGCTTCTTTTAGATTTGATGGTCTGTAAAAATGACAGTCTATGAACAACCTGCTTTCTCTAAACCATTGGGGGGGCCATTCTGAAGTTCACAGCCTTTCTGTAATTGCCTCAAGCAAGAAAAGTCTAATTACGTGTCCTCCAGAGAGCCTTGAGTTGCTGCATATTTAAAACAAGAGAGTAATGAAGCAAAAGTGAAGGAGCTGTTAATTACTAATAGAGTATTTGTAGCAGCTACGCCGTGGACGTCCTTCAGGAATTCAGGTAAAATAACACTCACAAGACAGGAAAAGGGATTTGTGCGAGATGCGGTTTCTGTTAAAGCTCCAGCCAATACGAGATGGTCTTGTGGGGAAGGTTGATTGGCAGGGAAACGCTTTGAACCTGATGTTTGCAAGCTTTGCGGTAAAGCGACTCCCACGTGTTCTTCGGGGAGGCTTTGTTGTTGTGACTGGAGGAGGGCTCGACAACATCCTCTTACATTAAACAATACCCAAGAGCTCTGGCAATTCCTAGAGATAACAAAGAGTTGCATCCTGGACTGTTTTCTGGTGCTTTTGAAATAGCTTTTTTTTTAATATAACAGGAAACCTGATTGTTTCTTGTTTTCTTTCATTACGGCTCCCAGGCTAGAAGAGTTCCCTTCAACTTTAGATTCAACAATTTTCAACAATATTGGTTAAAATGTTGGAAGCATTACTCCCAAGAACCGTAACTGAGGAGGTGAAAAGCAGCACAGTTTAGCGGCTGCGCCTGCAGCCTGGACCAGGATAAACAGCAGAAAATGGACAGATGGGTCAGGATGAATTTTAATAAATGTGGGGTTTCATTTTTCCATTTGTAGCATGACAAATTACCAATTTTAACACGTAGAGCACTTTGTGTTTACTGCCAGTTAGATAACAATAATTATAATTAATTATAGTTATTTAAATAACACAGCTGTGACTGGCCAAGGCCTGACTGCCCAGGCACCAAGACATTTTCACCAGATCCGTTAAGTTGAAGGTGGAACCTTGAAGTCTTTTTCATTCCCCTCAAACACTTCCTGAAACTTTTACAATGCAGCAGCATGCGTTATGCTGCCATCACAGTACCTTTGTCATAAATGGATGGATGGATGCACATTGTCTCCAGCAATGTTTAAGTAGATTGTAGGTGTTGTGGTAACATCCATGTAAAGACCAGGACCCAAGTTTCCCAACCTTCACATCCGTCACTGAGCTTCAGACACCCACAACTCTGTCAGTGGCTCACTGGGAGATTTTTAGTAGGTGCTAACTACTGCATGCTGGGAATACCCTACAGGACCTGCCATTTTGGAGAGGCTCTGACCCAAGTCCATCACAATGTGGCCCTCATTAAAGTTGCTCAAATGCTTTTCACACATGCTCATTTTTCTTGCTTACAAAGCAACAACTTCAGCAGTGTTCACTCGACAGGTGCTGCTGTAATGAGGTAATCAACTTAAAATGGCCACATAATTAAATAATCTGAATAAACCTAAAGTCATTAATTCACTTTGGCATTTACATTTTCACTCACAAGTCGCAACAAAGAATTTCTCTTCAAATAACCGCAAAGAAACACAAGCAGAATGTGACGTGGCTGATTCACTCTGCATGCATCATGAAATTACTACAAGCAGTTTCTTTGAAGTGTTATCTACATTCATTTAAATTTGAGCTTTTAATTTTCAGTCAAATATGATTTTAAAAAAAGTGCTTCTTTTCAAAACATGTTTTCTTCTAGAAGATGTACTTTAACCGTCATCTTTGCTGTTGCAGACAGGTCAAGTGGGGGGTTTTCTTTTTTTGTATAACATTCCTCAAACCCGGGTCCTCTACCAGAGCCCTTGGAACTTTAGGGTACTGCACAGTATCTCAGCTGTTCCTAGGACAGCGCTCTTCTGCACAGAGAACTCGGATGTCTTAGTTGGCCATTCAAAACCACCTGTGTTTCAACTTGAGAGTGAAAATGTAAATGCCAAAGTGAATTAATGACTTTAGGTTGTTTCCAGACTATTTAATAACATGGCCATTTTAAGCTGATTATCTCATTACAATAGCACCTGTCAAATGAACATTGTTGAAGTGCCAGCAACTTGGTTATGGCATTCCATGTAACCCTTGCCTGCTAGCATCTTGCACCAATCTTGTGCTTGTTCCTGTGCTGCCATGATTAGTGCCTCTGTGCTGTGTGTCATTCCAGCTTTGTCCAGCCATTGGTAGGATTTTTCTATATCAGCCACTTCTTCAATCTGCCGGTGGTACATGCTGTGCAGAGGCCTATCCTTCCATGATGGTTCTTGCTCCTCTTCTTTCTCGGGTTTCTGCTGGCTGAGGTACTCACTAAGCACATGATCAGTTGTGGCCATCTTCCTGATATACTCATGGACCTTTGTTGTTTCATCTAGGATAGTGGTTCTGACACTCACTAGTCCTCGGCCTCCTTCCTTCGGCTTAGCGTACAGTCTCAAGGTGCTGGATTTGAGGTGTAATCCTCCATGAATGGTAAGGAGCTTTCTTGTCATGATGTCAGTGGCTTCTATCTCCTCCTTCGGTCAGCTTGTTGTCCCAGCAGGGTATCTGTATATTGGAAATGACAGACAGTAATGAGTTTAATCACAAGGAATGATGAATCAATGTACAGCCCTCAAATTTCATCTCTGGTGGGCTGGTGCATTACAAACAACCTGGAGCTGAATGTTTCAATGGATGTCACAGATTTTCACCTCAAACACAAAGATCACTGACCCTTAGCCATCAACAATGCAGAGGTGCAGAGAGTGGACAGCTACAAATTTCTAGGTGTTCCTTGAAATGGAAGGACAACACCAGATCTGGTTTAAAGAAAGCCCGTCAGAGACTGTTCTTTTTAAAACAGCTAAAAAAGGTGGTGTGTCCAACAAAGGATTGCTACAGTTTTATTGAGCGTCCTTACTTTTGCCATAACTGTCTGGTTCGGGAGTGTGTCTGCAGAGGAGGAGAGGCAGTTGCAGAAGGTGGTGCGCGCTGCATCCAAAATTACTGGGTGTGAAGTCCCATTTATAGCA
>JAMQGT020003458.1:0-179794 GCA_024447675.2 Pterophyllum scalare
ATGTTATGTAACCTACTGACTAGGTACGTATTGCTGTGAGTGTTTACCTCAGAATGGTGTAAAAATAAAGGTAGATTGTTAAAGAGAACTTTTGACATTAAAATGTCATCTTTTCTATATACAGAAAAAGGGGAAATTACACAAGGAACTACGACGCCTTGCAAAAAACAAGAAAACAGCCGGGATTGGAATCACAAGGTTTTCACCTGACAAAGAAAATCTCAGCTGACGCAGCCTCCACTGCTGTTCTTTAAAAAAAAAAAAATCACTTCTTCAAATTTTTCGGTGTTAGTGTTTTTGATTCTTCATTCTGGGACAGCTGCACTTGGGGAGAACGCAGACTGCAGTGACATGGGAAAAATGCCTCCTGTCATACGGGAAAGTCAAAATATACTGTCAAGAAACCGCCAAGTGCAGCAAATATTCTATTCACACCCCATCAGAAAGTCAGTTTGACCTCAAGGAGACTTTAAGACAGAAAAGACCCTTTTGTCCCTTAAATCTGTGTTGGGCTTTTTTTGTTTTTTTGCCATGGTGGTGGCAAAATGGTTTAAAAATTCAAAAATCAAAACCTTCAGGCTAGAACTGAAATTTGAAGTTGCCCAAATAGACAAACCAAATGCCTTCTGGAGAAATGTTTTATGGTCAGAGGCAAAGACCGAGCTGTTTTGCCAAAATGACAATTAGTATGTTTGCAGAAATAAAGTTAAGGCTTTCAAACCTAAAAGCACTGTACCAACTGTCAAGCACGGTCAACATGCTGTGGGGGACCTAGTGGATAGAATAAAGGAGGAGGACAACCTCCAAATTCTTCAACTTTACCTCAAATCAGGTTGAAATTGGGAACAATTGGGCGTTCCAACAGGACAATGACCCCCAAACACACATCAGAACTGGTTTTGGAATGGATAAAGCAGGCTAACATTCACCTTCTGGAATAGCCTTCCCAAAGCCAGGTCTTTACCAGGAAACAAAGCAATTTAAATGAACTTTATCAATTCTGCCAAAAGAGTGGTCAAATATCCAACTAGAACTATGGTTGGAGACATGTTGATGGCAACCAAAAGCATCTAGTCAAGGTGCAACTTACTCAGGGATATTTAACCAAATATTAGTGGAGGTGCATGTATATATTTTTTGTGTGTGTGTATTATATATTTATTTTATTTTTATTGTTTTTTTTAACTTAATATATGTAATATATGTAAACTTTTGACATAACTGTATGGAAGTGTTAAACTTCCACTAGCATGCAAGGGCCTACTTGATACATCTATTAAATCCCAGAAAAATCAGCCATTCCATGGAAAATGCTCAGTCTTCTGTGGGTTTGTGTAATCAACAGCTGTGTTAATGCCAAGGTCCAAAGTGGGTGAAAAGTGCGCCTTTTTTAGTCCGTGCCAGGAGACAAACACAATATGGCTACTTCTTTACCTTTGTAGGACATCATGACGACACAACTTCAGTCCAGTCAATATTTGTCAAAGGATAAACTGGCAATGAGGAAGTGGTAATAAAATATGGGAGCTCTGCTTTCAAAAGCCTTCCTGCTTCTCTAATCTAATCACATTGCAGGGTAGTGCGTCAGGTAATAACCAGTCATACAGTGCTTCCAGTCTGACCTTGTTGCTGCAGCTGTAACTAAGTGTTTCTGATTATTAAAGAATACTTAAAGGGCCCATTTTAATCATTTAATAACATGTCTTTGAGTCCTGAAAAGCTTAAGCAGCTGATTACTCTGAAGTCTTCATTTTCACTTGCCGCCTTCTTAAGACTTACTAAATGTTATGCAACGCAATTAATCTGGTGCCCACTGGGTTCGAACACACAGCTTGTCTGCTTAGGTATAATCTTACCTGAGAGGTTCCTTGTTGCCCCAAATGTGAAATTTTCAGTTAATCACAAGCACCTTTAATTTAAATAAAGATGTACAGAATAAAGGTAAAGATCACCCAGGACAGGGAGTATCATTTCAGTAAGATTATGAAGCATTATTTCAGCTTTCAGCAGTCAGGTACAAGCATGTGCAACATGGTTAATGGTTAATAATGCGTCAATATGCCAGCAGAGTTGTATATCCCTTTAAAATAGTCTCAAGAATTAAAGGCAACTGAACCTCTTTCAACCTGATGGTAATGCTCCATGCCTTGGTTTACACCTTGGCTCATGTGACTCTGAACAACTCACATGATTACAGGATGGGTCAATGACTCTCAGGAACCCTCCACCCCAAAGTGGACAACTCCACTGTGGGTTAAAGACCTGGAACTCTCCATCAGTTTCTTTTTTTAAATAAAGAAGCTTCTTGGATGAGAGATCAAATGTTCTCACGAACCAAAAGACGTCCAATTGCCTTCATTTCAAGCGCTTAAAACTACCATGACCTGAATGGCTTAGAAACTACACAGACATATCCCTCTGAAATACACCCCTATTTAAACTTCCTGTGTAAGCAGTATGGTTCTAACAGTATATGAATTACTTTAAAAGACAGGCCTTATATGGCTGTAGAGGAGTTACACAGAATCCCACAATTCCTCTCTTCACAGCATTAGGATACCATCCCCGGGGACCATAAATCCTGTATAAAACAGGATCAGAATCATCAATATTTTAAGAAGTAAATAAGGAGATTTTCATGTTTCCACTGCTGCTCCCTGAAAAAAAAAAGTACCCTTTAATTTATGCTGTGTTTGATTCTTTTGTATATTATTGTAACTGCAAGTATAAATCACTTAACTAAATGTTGTTTTTTTCATTGAATTTAGCATTTACTGGAATATTGATTAACAGGCTCTTATTTTAGTAAACCAATGAATGAAAAACACAAATCCAGTGCTGTTCTTTGTCTATAAAATGTCAAAACAGTCAGACCAACAGCCTAAAACCCAAATAGTCAGTTCACTATAAAACAAAGATAATCTTTACAGTTTAGTCTGTAATGATACACTTGCCTATACGTTTGCCACGATTGCAGTTTGTTCAGCTTCAATGCAAACCCATACGTTCCTAAGGTCTTCCTAGTATAGTACAGTATAAAATAAAAGATTTCATCAAGGCTACTGCTCATCTTGTGACATATCAAAGTACCCTACAATCTTATTATGTTGGGACTTTTGAGCAGAAACAGGTCGATGCCTTACTGTCTCACAACATGCCTCACTGTCACAATATTCAGCGGAGCGTAGACACAGCATAGAACGACGGCATTTTCTTGCTGTAAGTAGATTTCTCCTGGATTATCTCTAAGCATGACCTCTGCTGCTGACATATGGGCTCAATGCAAAAGCAGACATCTCAAAGAAAATACCCTTTGCGTTCACCTTAACCAGTGCTGTGCTGAGGAGTCACTCAATACATTTAAATCAACTCAACTGCTGCCTAATGCACCACATGCATGCCTGGCCGGCTTCAAAGCTTACTTGCTGTGTGGAGTAGTAGTTTTCCTGAACTCTTTATTCCTTTTTGTTGACCATCTTTTCTGATACCGTTGAATGTTTGGACATACTGCTGGATTTAAGTGCAGCATTTAATACAGAAGACCATGATCATGTCTCTCCTCACTCTATCAAAATATGGCGTCCCTCAGGGTTTGATACAAGGACCAACTGTATTTTCACTACAATGCTACCACTTGCCAACAAAGTAGATCCCAGCCAATATAGGATTTATTAAACCAATGCCGACAACATTATTTGGTCATTTAAAAATCTTATATTCTGATATGTCTGCCAATGTTTTTTTTCCCCAACTCAGGCACACAAAACTTGAATAGATTTCCCTAACATAGTTATTTACTCTTTTAAGCACAGCAGATCAGCTGGTTGTTGTGTTTCTGGCATTCTGAATGGGTTGGCAACAGGTAAGTTGCAGAGTGCCCTGTTTATCAATATATCTATAATATAGATATATCTGCAAATAGCTAATATCAGCTGATAATACTGACCTGCTGCAAACTTGTTCGGGCTCTACCACAAAAATGTCCAATTTCAGCCCGCTACTAGATGCAGCTCTATGTCCAAGTGAAGACCACCAAGACTATCAACCTGTATAGTCTTACAAATTGTCTAACAGATATTTTTTTAAAATGTATGTCAGCGCAAAAAACAGAGAGGCAAAAAACATTTTTCAGATCTTTAATGACCCTACATTTCCAGCGTATTTGTCTTTGGATTGATTTTTAGAGTTTATTTTTAACTTTCAAGGTCTTTAATGGACTAACCACAGAAAATATATCAGAACTGCTGCCCACTTACCAACCAGGCTGATCCTTAGACCAGAACTCTCTCTTTCTTAAAGACTCAACAGGACTGAGTGTTTGCTTTTGTGGAACAGAGAACCAGTCTCTTAATAAATCACTTTTAAATACTTACTTGTGTCATACAGCAATACATTTGAAAATGACTAAACAGTTATATTAGTCATGTCACTCTTGGCACTGCCCTGGTCAAACAGCTGCCATTTGCAGCATTGGATTATAGTAACATTCGCTGTAACAAACTGCATGGCGGTGGGTGGCTTTGATGACTAATCAGTGACATTCCCGTGTAGCAAAATAGTGATCCACGGCAGGAGCCGAAGAGGTAATGATCTGTCACACCTACATGCCATTCAAGCGGGAGGAGGAGTAAATACAAACTTTTCATAGCTTGTGGTAAGAAGTGGGGCAGCATTATATGTTAAAATAAATGAACTCTCAGTTTTTAAACCTTTGCACCCAGCTGGTGGGACATTATATAGAACGAATGCTGTTTAGTTAGCTGCACTTTGCATCAGGCAACATGTATCCACACTCAAAAATAGACATATTAAAACAGGGGTCTTATTACTTTCTCTGAATGCCACTGAAACCTTGTGTTCAGGAATTCTTTGCAAATTCATTTCATTAAGTCTAGAAGATTTCTAACAAACTGAATGTACCACTGAATAAAGGCAAAAAAGGTGACGTCCTATTATTTTGCCTGGAATGCAAGCTATTCATGATGTGCTACCAACACATGCAACAGGAATGTAAGCACTGAAGGAGGAGCAGCGAGTATAACAGCCCACTTGCTCAGCATGAATTATTGCTTTTGGCTCAAGCTAGGTGATTAACATCAAATGCAATAACTCTGGCAAAAACACAGCATGGCAGATTTATGTCTGACAAAGCTGAAAAACTTCTATCACTTATGAGATCAAAGTGTACTATATAGCAGCACAGTTTCAGGTCTTTTTAAGTAGATTTGACAGGGCTGTTCTTCAGTCAGCATCCTGACAGAGAAATGAATATCTATTGAATTGAAGATGCTGTGCCACAGCCCCCCTCTGACTACAATGAGTTGTTCGTTTCAATTATGTTCACAAGGAAAGGCAGCCTAAAAGACCAAACATCATCAAGAGAAATTTGACTTACAAGCTGGAACAACCCAATATTAGCACAAACCCTGATCCCTGCCTGTACTTGATGCACGTCCCTGAAGCGAACAGGCACATCTGTAACAATTACCACTGAGTCATGTCTTTGTGCTTTCAGTGGTTATCACCTGCTGCATGTCTAGCTGGTGAAAGATGGTATTTACAAGTATGCACGTCTGAAAACACTACAGCAAACCTAAAATAACAATACTTGAGAAAAAAAAAGACTTTTTTTTATCTGCAGCCGATAGATAGGCTAGATGGAGTCTGTATGGCTCAAATGGAAAGCTTTGAGATGTTACCAATATTCCCCATCAGATTATTGCTACTGAAAAGTAATACAACACAGACTGACAAACCACAACTTTTGTGTACAAGTTCTCTGTTCACACAAATGGTCTACTGCAGCGACCTACATATGCAGGACAATATGTTGGTTGCTGCAGTTGGGTGCAGGGTCATTACAGGTTAATATTGCAATCAAGTGTAAAACAGCCTGTGAGACAAGCGTTTGCCTTGATATGTCAAGGCTAAGGCACATACCCAGAAGAGCAAGGCATAAAGTAGTCCGCTTTCAAAATAAAAGCATAGGAGTGCGTCATGAAACAATGGAAGAGAGTATTACAAAAGAGTGTATGCAAACACTGAATTAAAGATAAATGCAGATCTGGAATTGGCAATGAGTGATAAACCAACGTTCTAGGCCAATGCAATTTTTAAAAATATTTTTTGGTTTATTTAGCTTAAGTTATTTACTCCCTTTACTACATTGGGGTGACTGTTGTTGTGAATTATCTAAATAAAACTGAACTGAAGCAAAAAAAAAATTTAATTACAAGAAATACAGAATCATTGTGCAAAACAATAAGTTTAAAATTTTCACAGTCACAAATTTTAAAAGTCAAGATTTTAATTTTAAAGTCACATGATCAGATGAAAAACAATCACATTTGCAAACTGTCATCTGAGGAAGTTTATAGCTGCATAAAGCAATGCTCAATAATGACGATATCGCTCCCATTTTACTTTGAAATTCAAATCCGGAAGTTGGATTGTACTCATTCGGTTTGGCCTGGTGCTGGTCGTTTAAAATAATAAAGGAGGGAGGAAAAAAACAAACAAAAGCAAAATACACACAGTGAATATGTACTCCCGAGGTAAAGGATCCCGCTAACGACGCTGTTTAGAGGAATAAGAGCTTATTACGCTGTCAGCAGTAAACAGCACATAAGGCCGCATTAACAGTCCCAGACAATGTGATTTAACAAGGCTACACCCCTCTCGCCTCCGGCCAAACTCTCTTTTTATGTTTGACAGATTTCCAAAGCTAACCACAGTTGTCTGCATCATTTCAGGAACAACTGCAGAAAAAGGACGTCGGGCAGGTCTCATGTATCAACATAACCGACGTTTCAACACCGACTTAAGTTACAAAGACTGCCAGGGGTAGTCGTATCCAAGCATTATGTTATCTGGAAGGTATTGCTCTTCGACAGCAGAGCCTAGAAATAATACTTACAGTGGGAAGATGTTTGGTGTGGGGGGGGGGATCTGTAAACGTCTCGACCGCTTCTGTCCCGGTTCACAGCGCAGCCGAAGCTCCCAGATAAGCGCCTGTGTTCACGCCAGGGCTGTTTGTCAGCAGGAAAGTCGGCTAAAAATGTGTGCGAAACAATTTAAAATGTGTGGAATCTGTTAAGAGGGCAGTGCTGAATTCCATCTGGTCGCTTTCCACCGTGCTGCCAAGTTAGCCAATATGTAAGATGAAGGACTTCCGGATTGCACTGTCATAGTAAACTAACCGGCGAAACCTCATTCTTTCGAAGGGAGGAGGAGAAGCACGACTGGACTTTAATCTGAGGCGCAGATATCGATGGAAAAGTCAAAATGTCACTGTTTTTGTGAATTCAACTAAGTAGCCCTCTATTCTCCCGAGAGGTCATAAAAGCTTTTAATCTATAGAGCAAATCGCGTCATTTCCTGTGTGTCTCACGCTTCGCTGGCTTCACAAATCTGTATCTTTCCAGCCGCGGCTGATTCTCGTTCACATCCTCTGACTTCAAGTGCTACTTGCGGTCTTGCCTCAAGTACTACTGTATAATATATATTCATAAAAGCACACATGCAATACAGTTGCCTCGAAATACATCTAAAAAACTACTTCGATCACGTAAGATTTACGTGCAAGAGGGAAACTAAGCGGGAAAAAAAAGACCTCAAGGTTGGTAGGAGTTCTAATTGGAACGAACCCCAGGCTGAATCATGACCGTCTAAACTGGAGAAAAAGCCCATTGGAGGGAAGAAACCATGTGGCTGAAATTATACTTCCGGATCAGAATTAATTATTAATTCCACTGACTATTTATGTGTTGTTTTTTTCCCCAGAGCTGAGTGTAAAAGTAAACATAACTAGAAAAGATATTTAAAAATAATACAAAAAGGGCAAAATTCAATAGAGGAAACAATTTCAGACTTTATTAAAGCTGATTTAATTTTACATACAAGTCAGAATTACATATTTACAAATATACACAGATATGTCTCATAATATTTTTATATATCAACAGCATATTCAGTAGATGTGCAATAGGAAAATAAAGACAGTGGGTGCTGCAATGTGCTGCATAAAAAGAAACTAAAAAATAGAACCCTTTCTTGTGTCTCCAGCCTCTGAGTCAAAAAGTACAAATTATCCAGTAAGCTTTTATTGGGTGACCAAAAACTGACAAGTTTAGTGCCCGTGTCAGCTTTCTCAAGAGGGCAGAAAATAAACTCTCACAATGTACAACAGGTAAAAAATAGTTCTCCAGGAGGTTTACAGTTGGGGATATAAAGAACATGCAACAAAGAGTGATGATACACAGAGAGACAGACTCCTCTTAACAATATACATGCTCCTGAGGAGAACAATGTGAGGTACAGAGGACACATCTGTACAAGCGTAACATATAATTCTCAGCACACTGACACATAAGTAATGCCAGCCATAGTTTAGCTCACAGTTTAACATCGAAAGGCCTGTAAACCGCTTGCTTCCTTATCCTTTATGTTCAGTGGGTGTCTAAAAAATAATGCTTCTCAGTAAGTGCTCAAGAAGTTAATCACAAGCACTGATTTTAGTTCAATTAAGAAAAAAAAGGTGTTAATCATGACTTTGTCGAGCCAGCGGACGAGTCGTAAGCGAGTGGAGCTGGTTTCTTGTCTGACAACAAGGTCACACATTCAACAAGGGGGGGGGGTTACAGTGCACCTTGTGGATACAGTAAAAATCCTGGTGTGTATATACACCAAAAAAAAAAAAAAAAACACCTTAGAAAAAAACAAGGTGTCATTCAGTGTTCAGAAAAGCACAGGTTTCTGGTGTGTGTACAGAAGAGCTGGTTGTCAGAGGCGTTTGGCATCAACCTGCATCAGAACAAGGACCAATCAGAGGTTAGTTTACTCACCACCCCTGCTGTGTAATTTACACAAAAAGGTCAGACTGTTGTCTTTTTTTTTTCTTTTTTTTTTTAAACAAGTTACTCAACTGTGACATTTACTCAGCTACATTTTGGTGTCAAGTAAACAAGTATTGCTCTCAGGCAGGAGGTGCAAACACGTCGAGCAGGTCCGGGCCCTTGGTTAGCCCAGCTTGTGGAGAAGCGGCTACTGTCGCATGCTTGAATGGGGCTGGTAGCAGAGGTGTAGAGGACAAAGCCTGCATTTGTTGCTGCTGTGCAGAACCAAAGATAGGTGAGCACGGTGACACAAAACCGGGCATACATTCAGAATACTGAGATTTGGGCCACTACGGCTGTTTGACCAGAGGTCGCACAGTTACAGCCATGCATTTGCCCGTAAATGCGATCGAACTGGTGTCTGCTGAATTTGCTCTGAGGCTCACATCAGGCGAGAATCCGCGCACTCACACAGAAACAAAGACATTTAGTTGACACAAGCAGGTATGCAGTCACACCTGCCTGCCCACAATACATCTTCCTGAGAGGTAAATCAAGAGCAGCTCAGAGGCAGGTTGTACAACCCCACCCCCCACCCCCCAGGAGAGGAAAAAAAAAAAAAAGAGGTCTAAAAGTTGTTTAAGCTGCCGCCCCCAACTGGGATTTGTTTTTGATGGAGTGCAAGATGCCAAACTTGTTGTGCTGTTGGTGTTATTCACCTAGTGACTAGGTGTTTCTTAATATCATAAAACCAGTTTTAAGGGAAGCTCATTATCCATATGTGAGGAATCCAGCATTCTTGAATAGCTTAAAACATACAGCAACACACCTCCATGCATTCAACCTGCTCAATTTTCCTCCCAGATGTACTGAAAGCATTTTTTTTCCCTTGTTGCAGCCACCTGCTAGTTTTCACAGTGTACGATCAGCGTCTGACACTGCAGCCGATGTATCAGGTGTCTGATGGTATCTGTGGACGTTTTGCAGAATCTGCCGCTGTGCTGTGATGTCGTCGTCGACTTGAAGGGGCTCGACTAACCAGCAGTTCTGTCCCGCTGCAGACGGCTCGTGTTTAGCGCAGATATCCTTAAAATTGTCCACGTTAATGCTACATAATCACTAGGCCTGAATTGATCTCGTCAGTAAGTTATTAGACTGTGGACATTTAGCTTTAAAGAAGGCCTCACAGGAGGTGATGCATCTCATGACTTGTATGCTGAGGAATGACTGATCCCTGATATTTCCATCTCACTTTGAAGGAACTGCAAAAATACCCACACTTAAATTCTACCAATATGCTGATACACTTGCAAAATGTAAAATGAATGTAAAAACAATTTCAAATGAGTGAAATTCTTCTAAATACTCAGAAAATGGGGATGCAGTTAGCACTCAGCCAATGCTGACTGATTTGCAGAGAAAGTTTTGGTTTTCAGAAGGATTTATAAACTGTGAGTTGGGCGTCTGTCCGAGGAAATTCCAGCTCTGTTCTTTTTTTTTTTTTTTTAAATATATAAGCATTTTCCACCTGTAAATGATTTTAGGTGCAGTGATAAAGTCGGGAAAGTAACTCAGGTCAGGGTTTGATGTCAGAGAAGCTGGTGTATGTCTCACTGCAGCTGGAAGAAGTGCTGAGGTTCCCAGAGACGCTGCCATCTGCAGGACAAATACGCAAACAGCAATGCTTTATTAGTCCCAGACATTGCAGGGAAAAGTAACCGCATCACCATGCTGCATTGCTAGGCAACAGGTAACTACACTGCAGTGTGAAGGAAAAGATATGAATGCATATACCTCCTGATTGTTGGAACCAACCTGAGCTGCTGAGTGACTGAGATGACTTGGACTCGGAGAGGAGGCTGACGAGGTTTGTTGCTGCCACCCAGCCCTCCTTATTGGTGCGAAGGTTCTTTACGAACCTGCAAAGGATTAAAAAAACATATTTTAAGGTTACATTTTGTGACTGCAAAGTCTGTTTGGAATCAAACAATGCAGATTTATTTGACGAGGAATTACACACTGATAAGAACCACTGTTGGGAGTAATATATAATATTCATTATCTTTGTTATAAAGGAATGCTGTCTTAGGAAATCTTGGGTCCTGGCACATATCACACACATGTAAGCACTGCTACAGACCAAGCAAACCCTTCCAATCTCCACACCCACAGCAAAGCAGCCTCCCCGAGCTGGACACTGCTCTATCACACCCAAAAAGGAAAAACTCCTCTAAATGCCAGTCTTATTGAGCAATAGCAGAATGCACTGGAGACAGCCTGATTCACCGAGGCCCCACCTCACAACCAACAGGACCCAAAGGATCCTGGTATTAGACACAGCAGGGGCATATCCACAGTTCTAGCCAATGTCCTGACAGCTTAAAGCTAAAGGGTGTGACTGAGAGAGTGAGGCTTGTAATAAAGTGTCCTTTGAGTAGAAAAGCACTGTATAAGTAGCAGTTAATGTCACATGTATGTTATATGTCGCATCATGAAAGCTAAACCAGCTTGTTCCCCAAAAAATTAATGAACAGAACCCACAATATCTTTCACTGACTCAACTTCAAAACTCTGCACTCAGCCACTTTATTAAGTACCCCTAACTAATATCAGGTTGGACCCCTATTTTTCATGGATAGATTCAGCAAGGTGCTGGAAACATTCCTCTGAGATTTTGGTCCATATTGATGTGATAGCATCACGCAGTTGCCGCACATTTGTTGGCTGCACATGCATGCTGTAATTCTCCCGTTCCACCGCATCCCAAAGGTGTTCTACTGGATTGAGATCTGGTGAGTGTGGAGGCCATTTGAGTACAGAAAACTCACTGTCATGATCAAGAAAACAGTTTAAGATGATTTGAGGGTTTTTTGTTTTGTTTTTTTTTACCACTGTCCCTCCTCTCCTTCTCTGATAAGCTGGACCATGTCTCCACTCTTAACAGACAGCTCCTGAGGCCCCGCTTTCTCGCAGTCTGCCACCACGTTGTACTTTCCCGGAGCCTAAAGGGTTCAAATATTAAAGTCAGCAAAAAAAGTTAACTTTAACTTTAGACCTAAAATACTAATACAGATATATTATAAAATAATACAAAAACACATATAAAGCTATTCATGCTCAAGCTCACCAGCTTCTTTCCTACTTCATCCTCGGGGTCAGAGTTCATGGGGTCCTCCCCACTGGAGTACCCATCGTTCTCTTCTGAGGCATCCACTGAGAGAGACGCCTTGTTCCAGCCTGTAGGTGGATGGTGAAGAATCAAAGAGAGAAAAGGGTAACAGCGGGGGGGTGAAATCTTTATCACACAAACTCCATGTTAAATCAAAATGCCGCATTGGTAACTGAAATGAGAAATAAGTGAGGAGTTGAGTGAGATTAGGCAGTCAATAGTACTGAGTTCAATAGTAAAGTGAAGAAAGTTGACATGAATGGATAACATATTTGTGAATGGGAATTTAGTTAGAAGTACAGTGCAGCCACACAAATCTCCTGTCTGCAGCACAAAAACTACAAAATCTGTTCTATCAGATTATGAAAAATTAATCCATTTACACACACTCAAAGATCAAGATACACTCCTCCAAAAGAGACAGAAGATCAGAGTTGATAACAGACAGGGGGAAAAAAAGATAAAAGGATTTGTGATCAGAAAACTGAAATTTGAATCACCTGGATTCGTTATAAGGCTGCTCTGACTCCCAGTGCTGAGAAACAGCTGCTGAAGTGGTGCACTGTCTACCACACAAGAGCAGCAACCCGAAACACCCAACAGTAGAAGAAGAGGGAGTGATTGATTTGAGGTCGAGTAGTCACCATGCAAAAAGATTTAGCCTTGAACTGAGACTTAAAGTCGAGTAAAAAGAGTAGAATTTTGTCTTTAAGATCACGGCAAGTTTGATATTATAAATCCCACTCCAATGTGCAAAAAAGACAGTAAGACTCAAGAAAAGGCTAAAAGGACTTCTATGGCAGATATGTCGTGGCACTTTACCTCTGTTCAAATCAATCATGAGCACCACAAACAACAGCAAACACCCAGTGTGGCTGCTGATGCTCAGAGCAGCTCTGTACCTTGCCGCTTGCTCTGTAACAGACTAGAGGTGCTCATCCATTTAACTCTGCTCAGAGCGACGTGGGGAGCTGGCTCTGAAGAGGAAGAAATGGCCAGCAAAAAAAAAAATAAAAAATCAGTGACAACCAGCCCGGGTCATGGGTCAGCTGATCAGCCAGTATAGTCCTTCAGAGTCCTTCTTTTTGATTCTTTGTATGTGGAGCAGGAGAAAAATGATCACACTCTGAATACACATATGCTCAGACTGGGAGTGATGGTTTTGGTAAAGCTTTCAGACAGGTGGTGAGGTAGAAATACACAGACATTTACCAGATTTGTATTTGATAAACAGTGATGATTATAATGACCTGTGGGTAAAGGTTAAAGAGTTGGAGGGTACTGTGTGACAATCTGCATGTTAACAAGCTTTT
The DNA here is from genome assembly GCA_024447675.2 of Pterophyllum scalare. Classification (NCBI taxonomy): domain Eukaryota; kingdom Metazoa; phylum Chordata; class Actinopteri; order Cichliformes; family Cichlidae; genus Pterophyllum; species Pterophyllum scalare. The sequence goes on from JAMQGT020003458.1 coordinate 13,317, forward strand.
GGAGGCGTTTCATTGGTCTAAATATTTTGTGTGTGTGTGTGTGTGTGTGTGTGTGTGTGTGTGTGTGTGTATATATATATATATATATATATATATATATATATATATATATATATATATATATATATATATATATATATATATATATATGCACGCTCCAGATTCAAATTGGGGTGTTTTAGCAAACAGAGCAATATAATACATCTATAAATCATAACAACTTTGTTTTCACAACCATCTTAGTTATTTGTATAACTCATTTGAAGACCTCCAGGACATGCAGATGGTCTCTATTATCAGTGAGAACATGATGAACAGCCTTTGTTGGTGGACTGATGCCTTGGTATAACATTACACCCCGTTATAATGAGACACACACGAAATCTACATTATGAAGATGATCAAGACAGGAGTACACTGTAAGGAAGTGAGATGGGGAAAAATAGCTAATGACCTCTAAAATGAAATGGTCCCTCATAACGGGACAGAAATATACCTTTGAACCCAAACGGTGTGGGATCGCTCTTTACCAGGTGGCGTTTGGAGCTGTGTTCAGGACTCAGAGTCGAGCCTGGGTACACAGGCAGGAAGAAGTGAAGGAGGAAGAAGAGGAGAAAAAGTGAGGGAGGAAATAAGTGTAGAGATGCAAGAAATTAACACTGCCACTTGAAGTTTTACATAACGTGAATAGTCTTAGATAATCAATAGCACACCGTTACAGTGGTGGGTATTCATATTAAATATGGCCGAAGTTTAAAATATCAGAATGACCAGCAGCCAATCAGAAGACAGCTGGCTTAAACAGAGTAGAGCCCTGTTTAATATTCATCTGGATCTGGCCACAGCGGCAGTGTTAAAGTTTTACCACCAGGAGGCAGACTGTCTCCAGCATTATAGCTGGGATCACGTGTGCTCCATTAGGCCATGAGCCAGGTTAGACTGGAGGAGGGCAATTAATTACTGGGCACTGGGTAAAAGCTAAAACAGAGGCTTAAATGGAGTCAGCAAACCTGATTCTGAAGCCTCGATCTAATATATTAGTATTCTTAACTCATACATTGAAGGGTGTCTCTTACTGTGAATCAATTTAACTATTCATTACTAAAAGAGAGTGGAACACAGTCTGACAGGCCACACTGAGCATTATTCTTCCTTTACACTCGCCAATGTTACCTTTGGGACTCTTGAGATTGCTGAAGCTCTGCAAAGTAAAGCGCTTTTTAGCCACTGAGGACCTGTCAGTGGTCGGGCTGGTCACCGGCTCATCTGGAAGCAATGGTTTGAAATGAGTCGTAGGACAAGAGGAAAAGAGTGGGGGAGCCATGAAGAGACAGAAGAAGCCCCCAAAGAGGGGGGAAAAGAAAAAAAAGACAGAGAGAGAGCAGATGCATGAAGACAAGAGGAGTCCAGATTAGAGGGACTTTACAGCGCAGCTTTGAGCAGGGACTTAGATCCAACCATTATTGGTTAGTATTATGTATGCCTGTCTTTGAAGATGCTGCATTAATGCAGACACTCACCTTTGTGTTTCGGCAAGGATGAGGAGTTGCTGTCAGCAGTTGGGCCTGGCTCAGTCTTCTTCTCCTCTTGCTTCTTCTGGTTCTTCTGTCCGCTGCTGCGGAAAGGGCTGAAAAGACAAAAAAGAATAAAAAAAAAAAAAGACGTGTTTTGTTTTCATCATTATCAATGTGTCTAATGAGTCCCTACATGAAATACATGGCACCAACCTGAGAGAGATGGAAGGGCTGTTGTTAGCGGGATTTGGGGACATAGAATCTGAGCTCTTCTGTTGGCTGGCATCTGAAACATACAAGATTTTTTTTTAAAATGCTGTGCAAAAGACAAGGAAGAGAAATAAATAAGCCTTTGTGTTCACAACACCTCTGCAGGCTCGGAGCTGCTGAGTCAGAACTTTGCGGATCTCGTTCACCCATGCAGTTTTGATCTCTGGCGTCGGAGCCTGGGCAGAACGAATAATGACAATCGTTCATTTCTTGGTTTATTCGTCATCTCTGAGGCAAGATTAGTAAAAGTAATTAGGTTAAATGATGTTACCTGTACTATAAAAACTTCATCTCTGGAATTACACCAGATCTCAAACTTCTTGTTGTCTCCTTTGGCATTCTCCGTAATGCCCACCGCACTCATCTGAAAGCAAAAAGAATGAAAAAAAACCCACTTATTTACTGCACAGGTTTGTCATCAACTTCCTTAAAAATTGAGCAAAGTGCGCTTACACTGAGGGAGTGTTTGAAGCTGTAAGACGGAGCTTTCTCGTAGCCCTCCCCGTTCTCCTCTCTCCTCTTACAGAAGAGCAGGGCCTTCTCGTGCAGGAACAGGTGCCTTTGCATGGGCTTAAACCTGGCCAAGTCCTTCACTTTGGCGTGACCTTTCTTATGCTCGGTCCACACACTAAAGGAGCCCTGCATCAGCAGACGGCCCAGCTCTGACAGGTTACCCTGAAAGGATGAAAAGACAGGTGCATACTTTGGATTTTGCACAACCACCGCAGGTTTCTTTCTTCATGCACACATGACACAGAAACATCTCTAGGCTTCGAGAGGAGTCGCACAAAAGCTAAACTAGAATGCACAACTCCTGGAGAAACTGTAGCGGCTGCTTCAGGTACCCGAAAACTTCACATTCAGAAGAACCTTTAAGTTTTACAGCATTGTAGTTTTGAAACTGGCCACACGATGGTGGTATAACAACTGTTTTTGACTGAGGCATTTCACCATCCGGTAGCCTGCCATGTTTCACTACTGTAGCCTTTACTGTTTCTAGTTATATGTGATTATATGTACTTTTACCCTTTGTTTGAGAGGACAGTGCAGAAAGCAGACAGGAAAGTGGGGGGAGAGTTGGATCAAGGATTTGGTAAATCCATCAGCCAGCTCAGTCGGGTGAGCTGAAGTGGTCCCTAGTAGTTCTTGTTAAAAGATGAATGACCTTCTTACGCTCAGTATTTTATAGAAACGTGTGAAACTGCAAACTCAAGTCAGATTTGGCTGTAGCTGGATGAAGCATTTAAGCAATTCAGAATCATTTAACCACATCCATAAAAAAAAGTTTGTTAACCCATCACTCGCAAACACAGTTACACCTAAGGAATAACTGCGTATGTGTTGTTTGTGTTCAGTCGGTGTACTTTCTCTGACCTCGTAGCCTGTGATGGCAATGAGATGCATGGAGTCATTAACAGCTTTCAGAATCCCAAGGATGGAGGAGAGTGCTTCCTGTAGGTCATTACAACCATCACAGCCTTTGCTGTACTTCAACATCTCCTGCAAACATAATAATTTTTTTTTTTTTAAAAACACAGCAGAGAACACAGTGAGTCATTCTTCATCTTACATAACAGGTGCATAAAGTACATGAACGGAGCTGACCTTAAGCAGTAGCTGGTACTTGGTGATTCTCTGGACAGGTTTAAGGAGGTAGGAGTCCAATCCAAGTTTATGTTCCAGCTTCTTCTGGCACTCCTGGTTTACAAAACATTAATCGGTTAAGATACTTTATATCGTTGCTACTGTAAACCCAGTGAAAAGGAAGGTGTTGTTACAGCTGCGAGGGCCAACCTGGAAGAAGGCACAGTCGGAGCACTGTCTCCACAAGCTCTCCGAGCGAGGTTTATTTTGGCAGTAAGCCTCGTAGATCTGCAGGTCCTTCATCTAACGGAGAAAACAATCATTAGCAAGTTGGTATGAGCTCACCTGCTGTTGATGGAAATAGTTTGTTGATGCGATTCCTGTTGAGACAATGATGTAGAGATGCAGTCATGTCTAAAAGAAGCGCTTACCCGTTCTAAAAAGCAGCGGCCCACCAGCTCCGGGCAGTCCGTGTATGCTTCTAGATCCTTTAGAAATGTCCTGGAGACAGGAAAAAGGGCATAAATACTCAAACTATGAAAGATACACATGCATTTCCTGAGCCCTGACCTCCAGTCTGAAAAGATGCATCACCAACATACTGTATATTCAAATCAACCGAAAGAAGCGTACCTCTTGTGAAACTGGTAGATTTCTGACATGTTGCCAAACAGGATGTCCTTCTTGCTGTGCAGGTTGCTGGGGATGAGGTGAGCCATGGCAGGGTTGTCCATCTCTGCTGCATAGCCCTGGATTTAATGTCTCACATTTAGCAAAAGCTTCAAAGGCCTCCCAGCCCATTTCCCAATTAATGCTAATGTCATGAGCTCATTACTGGCGGTAACAACACTCACCTCCAGCACGCACAGCAGCTCCTCTACATAGGCTCTCTCTGTCTCCAGCAGCTCATTCATCACGTGACTGGAAAACACACAGACAAAATACACACCAAACTTCAACTTTATCGCTGATAGCCTGATGCTGTTTTATTGTAGCCCTTGCTTTCTAAATCAGCTCGAGACCCAAGTCACAGAAATATCTGGAAGCCTATCTATTTAAAAAAAAAAAACAAGCACATTTATACCTTTAAACTGATATAGACTACAAAGAGAAAGCAGCATGACTATCCAGTAATTGCTTTTTTTTTAATCTAGGGCTCTGTGGGTGACCTTTGACCCCTTACCGCCGAAGTACTGCCAGATTTTCTTCTTCTTCTGAAAGAGAAGCATGTCTTGTGCCACCATTGTGTACAGGAGACTCCGCCTGAAAAAGCATGCAGCCACACATGTTTACTGTTTACAGCCATTTGCATCTATTTTACAATATTCCTAGAAATGATCACAATTTACCTTTTTGGAAAGGACATTATCAGCAGAGTATCTCCTCTCTTTTCTCTCTTGATCTGGTCATGAGAAAACATGTTTTTGTGCCTTATTAGTCCGAGTCTACATTTGTCTTTCTCATTCTACCAAACCACTAAGCAAGTAAGATATCCCATGGTTTGATGTAAATTCTTGGTGCTTGTTTCTCGAAATCGATTACAAATCGCTCGATACTTACTGGGAGAAGAATGTGGAGACTTGACTTCAGGTCTTGGCGCTACTGGTTGGACTGGTCTAGTCTGTTTAGCAGCGAGCTTCTTCAGGCTGACTCGTCGCTTCTCAAACATCTCCTGGACGGAGCTTTGTTTCTGGAAAACTCTCTCAATCTGGTCCTGATGGAGGACAGATAACATTGCAGCCCAACACGAAATATTACACATTAAAAGTTAATGAAATTATTAGAAAAGCTCATGAAAATCTTCTCACGGACCCTGAGCTGAGAGTTGAGCACGGCCTCGTACTGGCAGCAGATGGCGCTGCGGTCAGCGAGGGTGTGCAGGGGTGCAGTATCCAGATATCGCTCCAGTTCTTGTAGAGCTGCTTCTGCTCCATCCTGAGACTGACAGCGGTCCACTGGCTGGCTAGCCAACAGGAAGATGCCTTCCTCACACCACCGTGATGCCTTTGGGGAAAATAACTCTGAGTACTTCTGAGAAAACGGTGGATGTATAGTGGATGATTAGGGACGCCTTACTCACACTCTTACCTTCTCCAGAGAGTGGTGGAGCTCCATAGCTCTGAGCAGGAAGCTCTTTTTGCTCATCAGAGTGGAGGTAATCTCCTCACACACTCCTCTCAGCTCGATACACTTTGGCCTGATGGAGTCCTCAGCATAGTGGGAGTTTTCTATCAGCCTGTCACCTTCACTGGCCAAGGACAAGGCGAGGTCCAGGACATCCTTTAAAAACACAGCACAGACGGTGATTTTAAATATCAGAATATATCTTTAAGTTAGGATCAACATTTTGAATTTCTATACAGACCAACAGGCACACTGCATATCAATAATTTTCTGATATTCTGCACTAACAGTGGACAGAGCAGGTTATTGATTATCTAATCGGCAGTAAGTGTTGAGCATGTCTTTTTGAACCATGTGAGCAAGATTGTAGATGTGTGTGTGCCATTGTGTGTTCTTACACGGGCTTTGTCCTCATGGCTGCTGAGCTCTCTGAGGACGTGCTCAGCGTGGGCAGGGTTTACGCTGACCTCTGAGAAGCCTGACAACCTCTCCGACGTCACATCAAGCTGGCCGCGCACCTGAGGAGCACAGGCACCGTTAGCACACCGTTTTCCACGTTCGGATGCGAGATCAGAGGATTAAATTCTACTCACTTCACGGAAGTGCTGCTCAAAATGGCGGAGCTGCAAACACTGCTCTAACTTAGCACGGTGGCGCTCCCAGAAGTCATCAAATGCCGTCTCCGTTTCATCCAGCTGACCCAGGAGTCTGAGGGGGAGGAGGGAAATGAGAAGTGATGGGGAAAAGCGAAGACATCTATTCATGCATGCAAGAGGAACTTCATTCTCTACTTATGTATCCTTCAATCTAGTCCTCTACCTCTGTACAGTAGCTACGTTTTCCAGTTCATCGTGTGTCATGTTGTATTCAGGGTCTGTCTGAAGGGGCTCACTGATGCAGTCCAGCAGGCGTCGTCCTTGAGACTGCGCCACCTGCAGGTCCTCCTGGCAATTCAAAGAGACACCCAGACCCTTTTAAAAACATCTGAAAATTTTTGTGGTAAAAATATGTGTGAGAGAGAAGAAGCATCTCTGACCTTCATTTTCTCCTTTTTCAGCATATGCGTCTGCAGCAGGTTGGTGGTGGCCTCGGCATCGTTGGGTAATTCAGTCTCTGCAAGCTCGGTGCCAAACGCCTGCAGGGTCTGAGCCGTGGTCTTCACCATGAGGGCAAAGGCCTCAATGGCCTGTGAAGGACACACAAGTATGTATATATATGCACAAAGAAGGAAAAAGTGATTATGAAAACAGACTGAAATAGAGAGAAAATAAAATAATGTGTGTGCACATACAGTGCGGTGTGAGATCCAGCTGTCATGGCAGTATTCCTGTGTGCCTCCCAGCTCTTTGGTTAGTTGTCCTGGATCGATATACGCATGGAGCTCAGTCACAGAACTCAGCATCACCACCTGACAGACAACACACACACGGTAATTAAATTAAATACGATCAATCATTTATATCATAACAAATACAGACAGAAAAAAGGAAGAGACGACAGCTCTATACTGGTTAAAATAATGCTTTCAGTGAGTCATAACGGATGCATTACGTAAAGACAAAGTGATGCAGTGTATTAGTCATACCTTCATTTTGAACTCATCCTTGTTGAACTTGAACAGGAAGTCCGACAGAGTCCGCTGGAACAAAGTAGTGGGACGCAACACCAGAACCAAGTGTAAGTTCCCGGGAAATGAACCCTGAGAGAGAGAGAGTGGGACATGGAGTCAGACAAGGATCAATGCCCTTCACCACTTTATATTTGAAACACTGAAAAGACAGTGACATGATTTATTCTAAGAAATTTCAATAAAAACTTTTCTAAAAAAAAAAGTCAAGATATTATTGAAATAATATAACCAGTAATTATTTCGCTCTGCCAAACCACAGAGATGCTTATCTATGAAAGATGGCAGTAGGACACATGATCTCAATATTTTTTAAATAATTTGATTATACTATTATTATTATACTAAAATGTAATAATAACTAACAACATTAACTAATTTATGTAAACCTTTAAAATCAAAGAGGCAAAAACAGAATACTCAGAGGATAAATTCACAGAAAGCCAAATATTAAGGTCAAACAAAATACATGATTACATCAAAGATGAGAAAAAAAAATATATATATATATATATATATATATATATATTATATATATATATATATATATATATACAGAGAGACATACAGAGAGAGAGAGAGAGAGAGTTGCAGCCATCACAAATTTGAAGTCTAGAATGTATTTGGGATGTGATGTGATGAGATCGAGGCATGTTACAGAGGCACGACACAGTGCTGTTAAAGTGGCCTGCCTGAACCAGCTCGCAGGCTTTGCTCCTTTTTAGGTAATTTTGTCAGTATTGGTGATATCACAGCACCACAAGCCACTTGACAGCTTTGGCCATACTGCATTCACACATCAGATGAGCAGCAGTACAGAATTTCTAGCAGCAGTCATCTTGGACCACCACAAATGGCTGCTTTGTTTTTTGTTTTGTTTTTTTTAGTATTTTTATTAATACAGATGCCTCTATTTTGATTCAGCTCCTAAATCCTTGATCCGCTGTAATTCCTCAGTGACCATTTGGCATAACTGAGCAGAATGATCATATTTTAGGGGTAAAATCTACTTCACTTATAGAGAATCAGCAACTCAGTGCATTTCTGCATGTAAACATGGTCAACCTGCTGAAGTTCAAACTGAGCATCAGAATGGGGAAAAAAGACAATTTAACTGACTTTGAACTTCACGTTGTTGCTGCCAGACAGTATTTTAGAAACTGCTGCTCTACAGGGCTTTTCCCACATAAACATTTCCAGGGTTTACAGAGAACGTTCGGAAAAAGAGGACAGTAAGTGACAGTTCTCTGGGAGGAAACTGAGGCTGCAATTTGCACAGGCTCACCAAAACTGTACAATAGCGGATTGGAAAAAACGTTGCCTGGTCTGCTGAGGCTCCATTATTGCTGTGACATTCGGATGGCAGGGACAGAAATTGGCATAAACAACATGAAAGAATAGAGCCATTCTGCCTTGTGTCAGCAGTTCAGGTTGTTGTTGATAAGGTCAAAATCTCTGAGGAATATTTTCAGCACCTTGCTGGGGGGGGGGACCAGCCCGATACTTGCAATGTATGCTTAACAAAGTCGTTAAAAGTAGAATATACACTAGATTTGTGCAAACTAGCGTGGCTTTTAACATACTGTAGCACTACTGAGCAATCTAATTGTTACACCCCGTCAACCTTTTCAGTAATAACAGCAGAGTCCTGGTTTAATGGTGCAGCTCCTGAGTGAGAAGTTAGCTGCCATCCCACTGGTGCAAACCTGAATCAGCAATAAAGAGATTTTTCTAGCACTTAACATCTAATAAATCCACTACATTTCTTTGCAGTTCCCTTGTTGCAACTCCCAACTGGAAAGCTGTGACCACAGAGTTATTTTATTTGTCCTGCGACTTTGGGGAGTAGCTGTTGTTTTTGTCCGTCCACCTCCACACAACACAGAGAACTGCCTTTACGTGGACAGCGGCTCAGGAGACCACTCAGCCTAAAGGCTATATCGGTTATGGCTTCCTCTAAATCCCTGAGTGAATTGCTCCACCCTGTTAGACCTCGTAAATCAATGCAGGATGACATGCACGCACACACACGCACACACACACACAAAAACACACAGCACCAGAGGCAAGCTTGGAGATCTGTGACAAGCTATTGACATTTTTAGCAGTGTCATAAATGTAACTGGCAGAAAAAAAATAGTAGATAATATAAAAGTAGCTAAAATTAAAAAGATGCTTAAAAATTAAGGCTATTTTTGTTTAGAATATGTTACACTTCACGCTGCTTTTTTTATTAAAACCCTGCCAATCGGGCAGCATAAACACTGGTGCCTTTTCTGGTGATCAAGCTTGAGCAGAGGCTGAATCTACTGAGCCACACAAGCAGCTGACCAACACTTATAATTCTAAAGAGAGTGGCCCATATTATTTGGAAATATTTTTTAGTAGCTTTATACACTGATTACAGTGAATGTGTGAGGACAGAAGCTAGCCCCAATAATCCAGTCTGTAAAAAATGGTGCCACCGCTGCCTTATTCATCAGACTCACTGGGAACGAGCCGTAAAGAGTACGAGCCCTATGATAAATAAGTCATCTGTAAAGCATCAATTTAGTCTACAAGGAGGACTGCACTAGTACAGAGGCATGCACACATACACACACGCGCGCACATTCATACATTGTCGTCATGAAATGCCTGCATTGGGTTGTCATAGAAACGTGTGGAGAGACTTAGCAGGAAAGCGAGAGAGATAGAGAGAGAGTAAAGAACGACAGAGAGTAGCAGAGGAGTCCTCTAAAAGTGTTCCTGGTGCTGCAGCCTCATTCTACTCTTCTAGTCATTTATTTTTGGCTTATACACACACACACACACACACACACACAGAGCGAGCTTGCTGTGATGTTGATGAAAGTCAGCCAGATTGGAAAATTCACTCATTCTATGTGGTATCGTTCCAATTTCCACCCATATTGCCTGCATATTTTTAAATACCGTGCTTCCTGTTGTGATTTTTGACACACACGCATGCACACTCAAAAAAATGTGTTTTCATTGTTTTTCCTTTTTTTTTTCTTTTTTTTTTTAAATTGAGGTAGTTCTTTCATCAATCAACACACCGTCCAGAAAGCAGCGAGAAAGGCATTTGTAATTGGAGGTCATTAAATTCAATAAACCCTGAGAGGTCTTGGTTTAATTTGTAGCTCAGCATTAACATGACAATACATGCGCTCCTCGGTGCATTCCCCATGACAGATGAACACTGATACCCTGCATTTACATTAAATAAATGTATGCATCCACACACACAGAGACATTTTCCTCACAGATAAAAAGCACACATTAATAAATGATAAGGATTAGAATATAATTTTCTTTTGACCAGGATGATGGAGGGAGGAAGGATGGGTGGAATGGAAAAACCACTTCAGTCATGTCCTCTAATCACATCCACACTGCTCTCCTGGGAGTCAGACTGCCTCCATATTAAACCACCTCCATCCACGTGCTCAAATCTCCTCCGTCTGCACCACCGCTTTCATTTTTGAACAAGAAACTGTCCCGACTGTGACAAAGAGATTCAGCTGAGATCTGGACAGAGAGAATGCTGCCATTTAATGGCTTTTTAGCTGATGTTAAAAATGATCTGTTGCAGCAAACTCAAGCCTCTTGCTGGCACCGGCTGACTGAGCCATCTGCATCTTCACCCTGCAGCAATGTTCCTGTATGCATGAATGCCTGTATATTTATTACCCCTAATCACAAAGATGGGCTGCAACAGACATGAAGGTGTCCCATCATCACGTAACTGGACTGCATCTCTAAATAAATACTGTAATATTGTGTGGTGTATATGGATGACAAAATGGGAACTTGTAGTAAAAAACGAGTTTAAAAAAGTTAAGTATCACTGTGAACATGAGCAATAATATGCCCTCTAGACCACAGAAGTGTTTCTTTAATTGTTTAAACCCAATATATGAATGCCCCTGTACAGTAACCAATTATTTCTGCACAAATAAATATTGTAATCAGATTATCCAGTGAACTAAATGCATTTGAATTTTCATTATTTAATTGCATTTTATAGCACAACAGCATACATTAGACTTGCATGAGCACATCTGTGCCTTTTCTTTATCCTGATACTACTAATTCTACCCACTCTTCTTTTGTCCCATTCCCGCTGGCGAACCAGCAAATGGCAGCACGCGACCTTGAGCAGCCTTCATGATCAGAGCATCTCACGGGACGATGAACAACCTTCATTCTCCAATGAGGCCGAGTGCCACTGGCTAGTGTCCAGCAAGCACATCCACCAGAGGCGATTGGAATGAGAAGACTGAGGAGGAGATCATGTCAGACAGTCCTCTCACCACCCGGCCTTCATGCCTTCAGGTTAGGTTGTAATCCTGCCTGCTTCTAGTATGGACTTCACATACACTTTTATATTGTGCCCTCCCTACATGAAACATTTGGGGATTCTTATAACGGCTTCAAACTGCTGCTTTAAATCTTATTTACATGAACTATATACTGCATAAAACCATTACATCATTTTTAAGTGCAGACTGCGAAAAATAAAAAAACAAGCATCTCACCACACAGGGCTGAAAATAAGAATACACATTCCAGCATTTCGAGTTCAAATATTCCTTTGTAAAAGTGAGGAGGGAGACTCTGGGGGGACGAGCTGAAACACGAAAGCTGAACAGAAGAATGGAGTGATGGATGACAAAAGAGGAAAGAGACGGGTAATGAGAGGGAGAGGTAAAGGAAGGAAGGGATATCCAGCAGAGAAGCTTCTACTACCACACTGATAAACTCTACCACCACTCTAAATTATAGGAGGAGACTATTCGTCATCTTGGCTTGATTCTTCTTCTTTTTTTACAATACTGATCACTTTTAACAGAATCTTTTGTTATAAATCAAATGTAATTTTGCAGGAGGTCATTTCAGGACTCCAGGATGCCTCACACCATGCGAGGATATAGTCTCAAATAAAGTCATCTCTCAATAAGATGATATCATTAACTGATACAGATTTCTCAGAGATAATGAGTCAGAGCATACAAGTTGTCTGATATGAAAACTGAATACAGGAAAAGATGCAGTAGGTAATTTAGAAGTGGTTTTATTACATTGTTTAGCCAGTAAGGTGGTGTTGGCTTCGTGGTTTGCAATATATTCTGTGCAGCTCTTGTAGCAAAGTAGCAGTACAGATGAGCAGATGCAGCTAAGTTACCAGCTGATACAATACATTGCTGGAAAGCTGATAAACAATGGCAGCATAATTATTGCATTTTCAGAATACATAACTTACCATTATATGTGCATATATAAAGAACGTTAGACAATGTACTAATACTTGAGTATCAAGTATCAAAAATTATAAGTATCAAAATTTATAAGTATCAGAAATTAGCATCAGGGGGCATGCGTTAGCTCATCTGGTTGAGCTTTTGACCCATATGACAAAGGCCATCTCACAGGCCTGGGTTCAAGCCTGCCCAGACCATTACCAAACACTCTTGCCCAATTTCCTGCCCACTCTCTGTAATATCCTATTGAATAAAAAATAAAATGGTAAAAATAAAATAATAAAAATTTGAACTGGCTCCAGTAAATATCACAGTGGCAGACATCCAGGAAAGAGTCTCAAATATGAAGAGTTGGACAGTACGGGGCCCTGACATGAGTCACACCAACCAGCTAAAGAAACTAACTGTACTCCACAAGCACCTGGCAGCACAAATGAACCAGCTGCTTAAGGCTATAATGCACCCAGAATGGCTGACTGAAGGCTGGATAGTCCTGATCCCCAAGGATCGCCAGAAAGAACGGGTCCCATCTAACTACCGGCCAATAATCTGACTCATGGAAACTCCTGGAGAGCATCATAGCAGCTAAGATGAGCTGGGACATGGCTCAATACATGAGCGGGGCCCAGAAAGGAATTGGCAGAGCTACCAGGGGAGCAACAGCTACTGGTAGAGCAGTCACTGGAGACTGTAAGACTAGACTGACCAACCTGTGCACCACCTGGATTGATTACAAGAAAGCCTATCACTCGATTCCACACACATGGATCCTGGAATGCCTAGAAGTATACAAGATCAACAGGACCCTAAGAGCCTTCATCAAGAACTCAATGTGAATGTGGAGAACAACACTAGAGGCCAACTTCAAGCCAATTGCATAAGTCACGATCAAGTGCGGGGTTTACCAAGGTTATGCTCTGTCCCCACTGTTATTCTGCATAGGCTTGAACCCCCCTCAGCCAGATCATCAACAAGATTGGCTACGGATACCGACTACAAAATGGAGCAAACATCAGCCACCTCCTATACACAGATAACATCAAGCTGTATGCCAAAAGTGAACAAAATATCGATTCACTGATCCACACCACTAGGATCTACGACAATGACATCGGCATGTCATTCAGACTGGAGAAGTGTAGTTGGATGGTAACAAAGAGAGGGAAGGTAGTCAGAACTGAGGGGATTGCACTACCAGAAGGCAACATTGCAGATACTGAAAATAGCTACAAGTACCTTGGAATCCCACAGGCAAATGGGAACCATGATGAGGCAGCTAGGAAAGCTGCAACCACTAAGTACCTGCAGAGAGTAAGGCAAGTCCTGAAGAGTCAACTGAATGGGAAGAACAAGATACGGGCAATCAACACCTACACCCTGCCAGATGTCAGATACCCTGCTGGGATAATAAGCTGGCCAAAAGAGGAGACAGAAGACACTGACATCAATACAAGAAAGCTCCTTACCATGCATGGAGGGTTTCACCCCAAATCCAGCATCCTGAGACTGTATGCTACACGGAAGGAAGGAGGCAGAGGACTAGTGAGTGTCAGAACCACTATCCTAGATGAAACAACACAGATCCGTGAGTACATCAGAAAGACAGCTACAAATGATCGTGTGCTTAGTGAGTACCTCAGGCAGCAAAAACCCAAGAAAGAACAATCCTCACAGAAGGACAGGCCTCTGCACGCCATGTACCACCGACAGATAGAGGAAGTGTCTGATATATAAAATTCCTACCAATGGCTGGACAAAGCTGGACTAACAGACAGCACAGAGGCACTAATCATGGCAGCACAGGAACAAGCTCTGAGCAGAAGATTGATAGAGGCTGGGGTCTACTACACAAGGCAAGACCCCAGGTGCAGGCTGTGCGGAGATGCCCCTGAGGCAATCCAGCACATAACAGCAGGCTGCAAGATGCTAGCAGGTAGGGCATTCATGGAATGCCATAACCAAGTGACCAGCATAGTATACAGGAACATCTGTGCCGAGTATGACCTGGAAGTCCGAGGTCAAAATCGGATACGTGCCCAAGGGTGGTCGAGAATGAGCTAAGATCCTGTGGGACTTCCAGATACAGTCAGAGAAACTGGTGATGGCTAACCAACCAGACATGGTAGTAGTGGACAAACAGAGAAAGAAAGCCATAATGACAGATGTAGTAATACTAACAAATAGGAACATCAGGAAGAAGAAACACAAGAAGCTCGATAAATACCAAGGGCTCAGAGAAGAGCTAGAGAGGATGGGGAAGGTGAAGGTAACAGTGGTCCTCATGGTAATTGGAACACTTGGGGCACTGACCACCAAACTGGGAGAATGACTCCAGCAGATTTCAGGAATGACATCCAGGATCTCAGTCCAGAAGAGCGCAGTCCTACGAACAGCTAAGATACTGTGCAGGATCCTCAAGCTCCCAGGCCTCTGGTGGAGGACCTGAGCTTGGAGGACAAAGACCGCTCCCAGGGCGAGTGGGGAATTTTATATAAAATCCAGCTGTTTCATCCTTTAACTTTATATTGACAAAAAGAACAAGCTACAATGTGTTAACCTTAACTTGACAAAATGTTAATATCTTGTCAGTATCCAGTTACTGATAAAAACAAGAAATTATATCAGATAATACGATTTCAGTGCTTGGTACACACGCCATTATTACATTCATAATTTGCCTAAAAAAATTTGTTTGTTTCCATGGACCTCACTGTGCTTCTGCTCGCACTTTCAAGTGGCTTTACACCTGATAAACAAGAGAGACGGCTAGTTGATAAAATTCCACAGTTCATCAACATCCCTCTCCACAACACTGAATGAGCCAATGAACTGGAACAACAGTTCATTATTACCATTATTAACACTAGATATTTTTGGTGTGCAGGTTAATGTGACTTTGTGGAGTTCAGTTACCAAAGTCAGCAGCCTCATAATGACTTATTGGCACAGTGGGGATAGTTTCCTAGAGATACCATGGAAGAACCATTAGGCTCAATGATAACCAGTGTCCAATTAGCATACATTTGCATATATTTGCATATATTGGACATGGTAAATGGTGTAATACAGGACGAGCATCCTGACAACAGATGTGAAGGGTGTGGTGACGGTTCATCCTCATGTTGGCTGATGTTATTAAGATTCACAGATAGAGTATTATATACAGATGAATGATGAATGGCTAAATGTTCAAAGATAGTGTGAGGAAGTGCGAGTTATTTGTCATAATAAAGATTTCTGTTGCCCTGGCACAAAAGAGGGAATAATCATTTTTTTTAAAACATAGCTAACCAGTGAGAAGAATCAGCATCGGCCATTGGCTGAATTGTTATTTCAAACACTGGTATCGGACAAGAACTTCACAATCGGTGCTTCTCTTATTGAAACAGGGCTGCACCTTGTGATCATTTTTATTACCTCTTAATCCAATGAATATTTTCTTTAGTACAACAAGTAATAAAAACAGTAGTTAAAATAAAAAAGGCCTATAATTTCCCACCTTGGCATTTTCAAATGTCTTAAAATATAAGACATTTAATGCTGTGGCATGTACTGCCCTCACTGACCTCAGCTTAGTGGATATGAAAAAAAGCTGTTATATATCATTTATAATGTTATAATATAAAAATCAGGCACAACATGCTGGATTAATGCTTTCTAATGGCTCTCTTTGATCTTTATCTGTTCAGATTGTCAGAAATGAGTGAATTTTATGGGAGTCTCATCCTGACCACTGATTATCATTATTAAGTCTACAGTTTACTCTGCAGTTTTCCTGTTTGATTTCTGGTCTTTATCGCTATCTGACCCTTTTTCTTTTACAGTACTTCATTAGATCCCTTCCCTTTGCTCCCCTTTTCCTCACTGTCATGTTCTCTCTTCAGTTTTTCATCTTATAGATTTGTGAAATTAAGTAGGCTAGTGGGCTATTGGAGCATACACTAACAAGGCTGATGGTTCAAAACACTTACAGGATGATTATGTGGACTTTCTATTTCTGCTCTATGGCTATGTCTCAGTGCACACACAGACTATGAGCACACTTTGAGAGCCTCCACCACCCACTCTAATATAATAAGTTATTTTTAACCCCATCCTGCCTCATTTCAGCATGCAGAAGAAAAGAAAATATCCCAACTCCAAGTGCATGTCCCTACTATATATGAAGTTAATGAGGTAAAACAACCACTTACTGCATCTGCAATTTCACACACACTAAAAACTCCAAAACAGCTATTATTCTAAGTGTCGATAAGCCGAAAATTACACACGCAGACAGCTGATACCAGCAACTACGCCCACAGATCTGGGCTAAAACAAGCATTAGCACATGCAGAGTAATGCACACACTCCAAAACATCTATTTGTAGTCATCAGAGGGATTTCGTCAGCAAATGATGCATGCAGACAAATTGGTCCAGTAAAGTACTTTGACAGTTCCTCCTATCTTTCTTCACCGCTCACAAGCACATGTATAAAACACACACACACACACACACACACACACACACAAAAAAACCCCCCAAAAAACAAAAAAAAAACAAATAAGGTCTTACTGCGATGCGGAGCAGGGTGGCCCTTACGGCGGCCCATCGGTCCAGCCGTCTGTCGATGACCAGGATGAAACCCACTCCTGATGCTTCAACACTGCAGGAGAGAAACACACACACACTGTTTAATCCCCAGAGAAAAACACTTTTTTTCCTATGTGTGCAGGAAAGAAAAAGAGGGTGTGTATGTTTAAGTCAAGGCCTTGATAACAGGTCAAACTACTGCATGTGGTACCAGAATATCCCAATAAGGGGTCGTCACTGGAATTTGCCCAGCATATCAGTAGCTAATATATTATGCAGGGGCCCCGTGAGACCCAGGTTGGCCCCAGCAGAAGCAATCATTTGAGCAGAAATATGTTTAGCAGGTTTAGTAAACTTATGGCCAAATCAGGCCCGAAGTAGGCCACCAGAAGGCGAAGCCAGTCAATAATTTTTATTTTTTATTTTGCTAAGGACCAAAAAAAAAAAACTGAAGAGGTTCCAGTTGTTGGTCAGTGCTATTTCAGCTTTTTCAAATGTAAAATCTGCAATTAAAATGCAATTGCAGCTACTGAATGCAGTAAAACAGTCACATAGGCCTTGTGTCAATCCCTAATTTAGTTAGTATATCAGTTAATTTGAAAGATGGGCCTTCAAGTCTGTATTCAATGTTATCTAATATATATTAATGTATTTTTTAATGCCCACTGGCCTCATGTCATTTACCACAAGTGGCCCTTAGCCAAAGCAACTTGAGTATCCCTGCTTTAAACCGTGCTACCAACTGCCTCTTCATCATTTGCCATCAGTGATGATGAGAGAGACCCTTGTGATTACCATAGCAACCTTGGCTCTGCATTAGTGTGTGTGTGTGTGTATGTGCGAGTGCTAGTGCGTGTATGTGAAAATCTTGCCATTCATTCCACAGGCAGTGCCATATGTAGCAGCCTCATTAAGCTAGTTTGTGTGTGTGCATGTGTGTGTGTACACGGCTTTTTCTGCAAAGGTCCCGCTGGTCAAACTGACATGTATCCTGACACCTAAACATACAAGCAAGACGGATGAATATTTAAGCCCAACACACACACACACACACACACCGACTGTGAGGCCAACATACAAATACTGCTGAGTCGGTCCATCTGGATGTCATTATTAGCCAATTTTCATCATCACACACTGAGATGTTAAGAAAAGGAACACGTTGCACTACCCAGTGGACGCTGCAACAGCAAATCCTCAATCCATCTCTACTGGAAAATATGTTCAGTCCACAGAAAAGAAGCCGGGCGAAGAGAATCTTTGCTATTCCAGGGCACAAACCCCCTCCCCCCCAAAAAAACAACAAAAATCCTCAATATTCCATTGTCATCATCCAAATATAATCCAGTCTTCCTTGAGTCTCCCCTGTTCGAGTGATGTCAACGTTCATTTTGTGCATCCACAATCATCTGTCTGCAGCTCGCGAGGTGACCGTTCACATCCTTACAGAGCATCTCCCTCCTCCTTTTGCCTCTCTCTCTCTGCTCCTCCACCACCCGGGTCCCACCCTCAGCCAATTATAGCTGAGCTCTGCCGCTCACAGCCAATCAGAGCTCGATAGCACAGCCGATTGGCAGCAGGGTGCAAAATAGCTGGTGGGGAGAAAGGGAGGGGAATCTGAGGTGTGTGTGTGTGTGTGTGTGTGTGTGTGTGTGTGTGTGTGTGTGTGTGTGTGTGTGTGGGAGAGAGAGAGAGAGAGAGAGAGATGGCGGCCATTCAGTGTATCATCACCTTTCATATAAACTACACACACACACACACACACATACGCTCTCTCTCTCTCATAGATATACAGATGCATACGTCTTCCTTTCTCCTCCCTTTAATTATGTGTGTAAGAGCATGTCTGTGCTTCATGGGAGTGCTGCGTTCAGCACCAAAGGAAAGGTGAAAGGAAGGGAGGGGAGGGGAGACGGCAGAGGGACAGAGAGACAATAAAGAAGGAGACAGAAGAGTGATAGGAACAGAGATAAAAAAAAAAAAACAAACAGGTGAAGAATATGATTTTCTTCCAGTTAAGAAAACAAACTCCACTACTGAAATATAGAAAAACTATATATACACACATAAAACCTTTCTTCAGGGATCATAAAAATGATTTTATTATGAGAAATTGTTAAAATTGTATCAAAAATTCTATTCTATAATTCCACACCAAAATATAGTGAATACAGCATCTTAAGAATACAGTTTTCATTTTTCCACTTTGCAGTTCGATATCTTGTCAATTACTTATTCTGCAACCTTTCATTTTCTCTAAACCTTTGTGTCTTTTGTGTCACTTTTCCTCGTGTCAGGCCTTTGGTGTTGTGCTGACATCTGTTGGCTCCACCCTGTATTACACCTCAGGATTTGTCAATTGTCCAAGCAAGTGATACTGCAGAAAGCACTGAGTGTGGGTAGGGGCAAACACTTACCTGGGGACACTAGTGAGGTAGCTGAGGACATTTTGGAGCTCCTCCTCTTCCAGCTCGCTGAAAGCCGGGAACTCTGGGAAGACAATGACGGGGCTGCCGTTCATCCCTCGGCCCCCTGGGGGTGGGGAAAAAGAGAAAGAGTTCAGGGATCACAGAAATGTCAGGGATGGGGTCAACCTGGGTTTGATGATGCTGAAAACTGAAGGGACTGCAATCTCTTCAAAATAAGTGTCACAATGATTATTTCAGAAAATTTGTAGATGTAGTAAATTACGTAGAAGATGCAGGAGATGCCCTACTTTTACTCCTCCATATAAATATGCTTTGAAACAAACAAACGAACTGCAGCTGAACTGACTTCTTGCTTGATAAAGTGCAGCAGGATAAAAATCACAAATTACCTACTGTCCTGTCACCATAATTGGAAAGTCATGCAAATTCATTTTGGATCTAATTCAGAATGAAAGAAAGACATTAAGATGTCACTTAATGTGATTGTTTACAACCCCTCTGGCTGAGGAGAGAGAGCAAAAAATCGCATTTATAAAAATAAACAGGACCCAACACACACACACACACAGACACACACACACACCTCTTTGGTTGGCAGGTCAAGTTTCAAAGCAGAACATTGAGGTGATGAATTATTTACATGCCGTCACTGGTCAGGCAGTACCGTCATGGTAACCCAACACAGGGCCCTAAGAGCGTGTTTCTGGTGCGGACATGTTTGCTTCATGCTCCTTTGTGCGTTTTTGCGCGCGCTGTGTGTGTGTGTGTGTGTGTGTGTGTATGAGTGGCTGGTGATGATTGCCTGCGTGTCTGTTATCTGGGTCAACTTGTCATCAGTAACTGACAAACTTTTTCCCACAGAGGGGTTCAACACCAGCCAAGATCAGAACTCACTTTCTTTTCATATCTTCTTTCTTTACGCAAGCTGATTCTTCCCTGTAGATTCACTGAATTCATACACTACCCCATCATTTTGCCTGAAATTAGTTTTTTGGTCATGTTAGGATTTTTTTTTTTTTTTTTTTTAGGGCAGGTAGCATGTGATTCATGGTTTTGTGGGCTGTTGTGCTCTCTCCCAACTCCTGACTATTTTTGTGTTTTCCATATATCTGATTTGTAATGAATGAGAATATCATTTTTTTTAAATTTGCAGTTATTTCCTCACCTGCCTGCTTTTTTAACCTGTTAACATCAAAATCACCTTTAAAAGCTGCGTGACACCCTCTGGTTATTATTGGCTTTGGAAAACCCATTTCTTAACATGACTGGCTGAATGAGGTGTCAATCAAAATGGGAGGGTGCCATAAAAAAGGCACTCCATACTTCCCGCAATGGCACGTGGCCAGTTTACAGGTTTAAATGGCTCATTCACATTACAGTAAAAGTACAACATCAACCTCCTTGCAACTGGGGGAAAAAAATACAAGAAAAAAAATTGCACTGCATTTTTTTTCTTCACTTCAAGTTGTACTCCACAACTTACGATGAGCATTCAACAGCCTCTGGGCGACCACTTTTGATCCCAAGGTGATTACACAGGTCACCTGGTGGAAGGCAACTTCCCTCCCATCAAGTGCACATGTGATTTATAAACACAGATTGCCAACACGTTGCAGTCAATCTGAATCAGTTTGTGCCAAAGAACACAACTAGCAACAGGGGGATTCGACTCAACTGGTTGCCAGCTTGTTGTATTTTGGTTATATTCCTATGTAAGAGCAAGGTTGCTGAGCGGCTTTGTTATGTGTTTTGCAGCAACTACGTCACTATTTGAGGAGGAATTTCTGAATCTCTGTCTCCAATCTATGAGGTTCTGATTGGATTCTAAATATAAGCAGGTAAAGTAAATTTCTGTGTATGTAGACGGCAACAGATGTGCAATTTCTGCCAGCTTATCACAGTTTATTATTTCAATTTCATTGACCCCATTCTATTCCAGACTAATAGTCTGACTCTGTCTTATTGCCATTTTATCACCACCTGGATGAAGATGACAACTGCATGTATAGTTTAAAGCTTTGCAGACTCAGTGTGCATCTCAGAAAGGTCCAAATGTGTCTCCAGCAAAAAAAAAAAAAAAAAAAGAGTAGCAGAAAGCAATTAATTTGAATTTTCCAAAGTTACCCTTAAGGTATGGCCTGCATTACACTTCAATCAACATTGTTGAAACTTTTTTAAAATTTCATTTTATGAGTTAAATTTTACTACCTGTGTAAATAGAAATAGAAAAACTGTCAAAAGGTTTAAAGTCTTTTAAGAAGTGTTCGCTTTGAAGTCTGTCATGTAAATAGGAGTGGAGCTATTTCTGGAATCTGCATGACAAATCTGTGCTACATGTACTGGAAGAGTTTCTGCTGTTGTAGTTTTTAAATTGCACTGACAGTTTTGTCACACAGAAGAGAGAGAAAGCAGAGAGAGGACTAACAAAGCTGCACAGACACAAAGAGTTGGGCTGATTGGAGCATGTTTATGACGCCAGTTTGTTCTGTCCTGACATAAATTCCCTGTTGACACACATGAATGTGTTTGTTAGCAACTCAATTGTCCAGTCTGATCTAATCCATGCTGCACATTTGGAAAGACACCAAGATCTCCATGGGGTCACTCGTTCATCCTGGATTTCACCACTAACTCGGTCATTTGTCAGTGTTAAACTGTTTCATTTGATTGGAATTAATAAGCTGATTCAAAGCGCTGAGTCTACTTGCACATTCTTTATGCATAAAAAACGAGGAGAGTGACTGCCGCTTTATGCACCAGAAAACATTCACTGTGTGCATAACCTTCAGGAGAGAGAAATCATACCAACCTGGCAAGATGGCAAATTGTTTCTGGAGTTCAGAGCCGATTTCTGCTGCGTAGCGAGGAGTCTCATCCTTCTGCACGATGTCATCTACACAAAGAAATACAGAACAATACATTAGAAACCAAAGTCTCCAAACCGGCATCCAGTGTAAACCCTGTTGGCCTTTATAACCAACAGCTGAACCTTTTTCTTAATGTCTTTTTTAACCTTTTCTAGCCTCAATATAAACTGAAACAATCTGAACTTGAATCATTTATTTTATGCTTTTTAATATAAATCTGGAGGCTTTTAAGGTATAACAATGGAAGTAGGGCAAAATAAAGAGGACAGAGTACATGAAAAAAGGGGGGGGGCACGTGAAAGAGAAAATCCAAAAAGGAGAAAGAGATAAATGGGTAAAAGTAAGATAGACTGGGAATGAAGTAAACACCATTTGGATTTCCTCTCCTCTGTGGTCAGGCTGGATTACAGTAATCTCATTTAGCCCTGTGAGACATGCAGAGACAGAGAGAGATAGAGAAAAAGCAACCCCCCACCCCCACCCCACCTCCGATTTAGTTGCCATGTGTGACCCGTGCATGCCAAAAAACAGGGATCGGTTTGTTAATTGTGTCCAATCGTGTGTGCATCTGTGAATGAAAACTGAGAATTTTTAATGTCATCTCAGTGTGTATGACGAGGGATCACTACGAAGCATGTGTGTATACAGAGACAAAGGCTGGCACAGCGACTGGTGTGAGCAAAGTGTGGCAAGGTTTGCAAGCAGTATGGTGGGACTGGCAGCGAGATGCATTAATTACCATCTAAGCGCAACCCAAACAAACTGTTCACATTTTTAGAAAGGAACCATCCACCCCAAAAAAATAAAAAAATAAAAATCACAGCATGGCACTGATTACAGTATCTTTAGAAGAACCACTGAATCGCTGCTTTAATCTCATTTCGGATAATCTTCGGGGTGAAAGTGTGTAGATGTCCAAGTGCTGCATGTCGGATGAGCAGGTTTTAAAGCTCCACAGCTTTCTCTGTGATAACCTCAGACTGCGTGTAAAAGATGGCAAAAGACCACGGTGAGGTCAACACCTCTACAAGTGGGGGTTGTCTGAAGGCCGTGGTCATGGCCTTAAGTATAATCTGCTTCATGTTACTCCAAATGTGCCCATAATTTACAGAATGAGCATAATTTTCTTTTAAATGAGGCTTGAAACTCACTAGGATTTTATTATTTATTTTAATATATTTTAATTTTATTGAGGTCATCATTTAGATCATCTTCTCATATGATCTAAGGCACAAATATACTTTGAAGTGGCCTCAGAAACTCCCTGCTGGATATTAAAATGATTGGAACTTTAAGGCACTTTGACAATGTGACCCCTAACCATGTGGCATTAACTTGTCACACGTCATTTTGGACGTGACAATCATAGTGACAAGGCAGGATCGAGGGAATAACGGACCAGTCACACGGGCCTAGAGACCGGTCCACTACCATCAGGCAACCTACAGTCACAAGTTGTGAGTTGTTGCTGGCAGTCGCCGAAAAAATGACTGTTAAAGTCCCAGTCATGCGGGTCTACAGACCAGTAACTGATGTGTATTCCCCAACCAGTTGGCAAAAACCTTGTGATTGCTTTGCTCACTAGTATGTTGCTGCGGCCGTGGTTTGAATGGAAGTGCCGGACTTGTCTACAAACACTGTCCAGCTGCTCTCCGGGCTGTAGTGAAACATGCACTGCGAACTGTAAATACAGACCATTTGCCTTCAGAGTAAAACCTGCCCTTTTGAAATATGTCGGCTGCAGCCCAGAGGCACAAATTTACTTTGAAGTGGAACCTTCTTCACACTTTCTCAAGTTCTACTACTGTTTGGCTAACCGTTAGTGAGTGTTTACAGACAAACATGAAAAACTACACTCAACCGTGACAATCTGGCAGCAACCAAAGCAATCACTGGAAGGTTTTCAGTGCAGCTTCTTCTTTTTTAACGGATTTCACCCAGAAAGAGCCAGCAACCTCCAGGAACCACTGCCAACCAATCAGGGAGGACACATTTTTCCTCCTAGCAACCAGCAGTTGCGCTGCCATCCAGTACGGTCAAGAGCTCTCGAGCAATGTGTGCATGATGTCACATCAGAAATCTCTGTCTACAGAGATGATCAGGGATAGCTAACTTCTTAAACTCTAAGTTTTAATTATCTTAATCTGAATGTGCCATTTTACAATAAACCACAAAGTACAGCCGAGGCTACCAGCGATGTTCTCAGCCAGTCATAAACCAGGACACAATCGGATGGGTTTGTGACTCACTTGAGCGAACCAACTAAAAACAGTCTGCAACAACAGCATGAAATCTTCTTTAGTCTGTGGGAAAATGAAACCGAACAAGAACAAAGCAATCCACTCATACCAGACTAAAGCGCTGCAGGTGACCACAGACCTGGCGTCATAAAGATAATTCTAAGGCTACCTGTAAAAACAGTGCACATGCTGATGTTTGTTGGTCATTTCTTCCTTTAATCTGTTGTACTGTCGTTCTCCGCAGCAGCTTCATATGATGTAGAACCGCAACCCCCGGGATTAAGAGCTTAAACCTTCAGTAATGCTACATACATTGTGTCAGCAGACCAGTGGCTAGACAGTGACTCATACTACAGAGAGTAGGTCTCGCATTTTATGTGAAATCAACATGTGTTACAGTATAAGCAGCTGTTTACAGGATGTTTGAGATACACACAGCCCTTGCCCCCCCTTTTTTTAACAAAAAGGACTTTACAATGATTAAAGAAGTAAACCACTAAGTATACTTTAGGTCAGGAAGGAACATAAGGACCTCGGGCTGTGCAGCAGTAACTCACACAAACCTTGGTAAAGCCGATAAATCAGAGGTAAAGCTACAGATTTTAGGACATTATCTTAAGCTGTTAAAAACAAAAACTCAGAAGCAGAAAAAAAAACCTTGACTATTGCAGAAAAAAGAAGAAAAGGAACAGGAGAATTGGGGGACAGAATGAGTCATGACAAAAAGAAGAAACAGGTTTAAAAAAAGGGATCAAGGAGTATAAAAGTAAAGGGTCTCAGAGTGGAAAAGAGAGATGGTTAACTTGGCTCTAATCCAGGTTCACTTATTAGACTCAAATGGACCACAGGGCTTCCAGCAAAATCAACCAGCCTGTAATTTAACTAAAAACAGCAACTGTATATAATTAGCTTCTACTACAGTGGAGAGGAAGACGATGTGCTTTCAAATCTGAGTTCATAGTGCCTTTGAGCAAAACAAGGAATGCCAAATGAAGAGCGCAAGTTCTTTTCTGGAAGGGTAAAGCATAAAGGAGCTAAAGGGAGGGCTCTAAAAGGAAAGGTTTTATCTGTATATGATATAGAGTATATGAGGCAGACTGTGTGTGAGCAAGTGTGTTGTCATATGTCAGGGTGTGTGTTTGAGAGTGTTGTGGGATCACTGGGCCAGCTGTCAGTTCAATGTGTCAGGCAGTAAGCTCTGGTTAAGACCCAGACTCTGGATAACAGCCAGACATGTGCAGCACTCTCTGAGTCTCTGAATATACGTTTGTGCGCAAATGTTCGCATCCTTGACCTTACAGCAAGCCAGCCTCTGCACAAACGATTAGCTTTAACCTAAAGACATTTCGAAATTAAAGCAGCTCTCATGCTAAACATGAACCGGTATTAAACCCACAACACAATTAAATATTTGACTGATTTGTAATATCATTTGACTGATTTGTAGTAACAGTGTGTCCAGTTAATGAACGGATTTGCAGTTTCAAACAGATGGAGCTTTTTAAAGCTCCTTTACTTGGACATTTCCTACATTAGGCATGCCTTAGGAGGAGCACATGCAGCTGTTAGTGTTAAATACAAGTCAGTGAAGACGCTGTGAAAGCATCAGTAAGAGACGGTCGTCATCCAGCTACTTAGATGGCTTTTAAAATGCTTGAAATAGTTTGCTCTTGCATGCAAAACAAGCTGTTTGTTGGATCCTGAAAGAAATGCATGATGAATATGCAGAAATCAGATAGGTCTGCTTGGAAGTGTTTAAAAAACAAATGAAAAGAAAAAAACAAAAAGATAAAACAAATGAATGTCATATTTTTTTATAAAATGCAAGAAAATTTGGGGAGAACAATTTCACTGAGCCGAAACAACCTGCACA
This sequence comes from Pterophyllum scalare, assembly GCA_024447675.2. Classification (NCBI taxonomy): domain Eukaryota; kingdom Metazoa; phylum Chordata; class Actinopteri; order Cichliformes; family Cichlidae; genus Pterophyllum; species Pterophyllum scalare. The sequence continues at coordinate 39,683 of JAMQGT020003458.1, forward strand.
ATGTCTGATATATCTGCACGCTATACGGGTGAATGGTGCAGATATATCAGACATTCAGGCGTCGGGCAGCTTTTCACTGCTGCCGAAACTCTCAAACTCCCCGCTTTGTCCTCAGTGGAATGAATGAAATTAAACTATAGTGGCTAGGCTGCGAGGGAACCCTTTTACCCACCAAACAAACACACACACACACACACACACACACACACACACACTGGAAGTGGGACAAGGCAGCCAAACACAAATAGTGATTATGGGGGGCCTAGAAAGAATGTCCCCCCACCCCTGCCTCCTTGTACCCTTCCCCCAGGGCTCTGAAACCCCTTCCCCAATTCATTCATCCTTTTCTCAGGGGCTTATCTGAGGGACAAAACCATAATTAACCCAACAATCTTATGCATCAAGACAAAATATTACACATTTTGTCCCTTTTACTAAGAGAACTTTACTTCTAAGAAAAAATATTCTCATTCAGCAGTTAAAATAACTTTTAAGTTAATCTTAGTTATGACTGACAAGGTGAAGACGTGTGCTACATGCACGCATCATTTTAGGATTAATATACAGCTGGAGAAGATTTCCACGCCACATTGCAGGCAACTAAATGGGATAATTTCACACTCTTGAGTATCTCCAGCTGAAGTCTTGTTTGTATGTATGAGGGAGAAAAAGCTCTGGATTTAGAGGGGTGAAAGGATAGTGAGGAGTAGGGGAAGGCAGTCAGAAAAAAAAAGGAGTAGAGATGCTCTCGTCTCAATAAGATGAAATGGAGGGCAGGGTTTCTTTGCACATGCCTACATATTTAATGTGCTGGCCTGGTGGTAGTGGATACTGTGGATGCGATCTCTCTGTGGCAGAGGGTCAGGAGCAGCAGCACACTTTACAACCATAAAACACACATGATTCAACATTATGTGCTGTCGAGCATTTCCTCTCTGTGCCTTTCTAAGACTGACCAGCGTTGCTGTCATGCTACAGATGATGTGGAGTCACATGATTCGGCCAGGTCCAACACGCAATGTTGGGAGAAGACTGATGTGAGCATTACTCAAACGCTTCCTGTGCAATGAGGGATTAATGCTGACATTCCTGCACACAGGGTGGTTTAGATAATCTGGCAAGACTGCAGCCTTGTTTACAAAATTTCTGATTTATGGAGATGCCTCAGATTATGGTTCATTTCACACTGCAGCTCTAATTTCATTATACTGACCAGTTCTGCTTAAAAAGCAGCTTGTGCAGCATCTCTGTTGCTACATGCTTCAAAATATCAGGGGGAAAAAAAACAAAATTTTAAGGCCAGCGCTAGTTGAACACTTGATCGACACTTGGCATACATTGTTACTCGGAGCAGGATTACAAGGGGTCTCTCTCTGCACAGCATTTGTATCCCTTGTTCTCCCGTCCCACATTCTGATTGGCTCTAGTCTTTTAACACTTTTCTAAAATCTGTCTTTTACTGAATAAAGTGTGAATAAAGCAGCAAAGACTGTTGCCATGGATCTCCTCGGATCTCGGGTTAAGATGTCACCGCCTTTTAAAAGTGAACTGTTGCAAGCCACAACAAAGTCAAAAGCTATGCAGAATTTTGTGGAAAACACAATAAACTGTCAGCATAAGAAACCTTTAGGAGAGAGGCTATGTTTAAGATTAGGCCTAAATCTTTCCTTTTTTATAAAGCTTATAGTTAGGGCTGGATCAGGTGACCCTGAACCCCAGGCCAAGGCTGCTGGAGGCTTCCCATGATGCACTGAGTGCTTCTTTTTTTTACTCTTTGCATTGCATTCATACACCACTCTGCATTTAATCAGTAGTTATTATTAGTCTCTGGTTCTTTTCCACAGCATGTCATTTCTCCTGTCTTCTTTCCCTCACACAAAACCGAGTCCGCAGGAGGTTTCTTCCTCTTCAAAGGGAGTTTTTCCTTCCCACTGTTGCCAAGTGCTTCCTCCTGGGGGTGTAATCTAATTGTGGGGTTTTCTCTGCATTATTGAAAGGTCTTTACAATATAATGTGCCTTGAGGTGAATTGATTTGAACTGAATTCCTATTTAGTGAAATAGTAAAGCTAACATTGTTTTAGTTTTGACTATCTACATGAGTACAACCTGAGGATACACAATGCGTTAGGAAGCTGACAATGTTACATTAAAATAAAAAAGAATTTGTCGCTTAAATGAAAAATGATTCTCAGCATTAATAACGTGTCCCACATAAACACACTCTTTAGCCCACATTTAGTTTGTTGGGTCACCCTAAGGAGAGGAGAGGCAACAGCATAATTAGGTCCCATAAAGCCAGACTGTTATGCTAATGTGTTCTATTACGGTCAACCAGATGGACGCACACATCCTGCCCCTTTGTTCTGTAGTCATGCTCATACAGGTTTTCATTGCTAAACACACACTGCCAGTTCAAAGACGACAGCCAGCTGTTCTCAGCTTGTTGACGGCCACCAGTGCCGGTGGCTGGTCAAAGTTCAAAGCCGCAGGAAGCCGGAGAGCTGGCTGATGTGCAGTCAGACACACGTGAGTACAAGTGCACAGAGAGGACCCTCACTGAGAACTGCGCAAACAAAAACAAGCAGGACGTGGTTGGATAGAGAGGTGCATGACATACGGAGATGACCTTAGATAGACATAACAAGACATGTGCACAGCAGAGATGAGCAAATGGAGAAGCCGCATTGTGGTCCAGTGATGTCAGTATATGCCGTAGGTCCTGCTTAAAATGTAACTGTTACACTTTTTCCCCCTAATATTGCATGTATTTTAGGTAATACATTTATGGTTGCAACAAGAGAAAGAACTTAGCCACAACTGATTTAGATTCTTAAGAAGATAAAATTAATCATTTAGATTGTAAAGATTCAAACTGATGGAAAACCTGAAGCAAGGAGGATGAATTTCACTGAGTCCAGCAGTGCTCAGGCGTCACTGAAACCTTCAGCTCTTCATCTGCTCCTATGGTATGCACCAAATGGAAAAGGACCGACTTGGAATGTAGACTTGAAGGCTCTAGGTGGGAGAATCTGGTGAGGGCGTGTCACAGAGGGATAAAAGCTGCTGCACTGCTGTTAAATGCCAGCAGAGACATGACCAGTTGTGTGCACACGTGTGCGTTTTACATGGCAAGAAGCAAGGCAGCCATTCTGCAGCTGTGTGTGCGTGCATGTGCAAACTTGTGTGAGGGAATCCGAGCTTTATTATCTGGCATTATAGTCAGGGTTTACCAAACCTCCATCTGTCACTCCTGTGGTGCTTCTACCACACACACACACACACACACACACACACACACACGGGACAAGGGCTGGCATGCAAACACACCGTGCCAAACAACTGGGTCACAGGGCCAACAGTGGTCTGGAATGCATGTGAAAGTGGTGCCCATCCCCACAACCAAAGCTTCAATTACTGTAGCTCAAGAAAGATCAGCAGCCCAAAAAAAACAAATTATTATTGATGTTCACATGAATGCAGGACTTCTTTGTTCCTGTTTCTATTTTACTTCTGAAGCTGCAGCCATCAGTGTGCAGTCAGGGAGCACCTAGGTGTCACTGAAGAGAGTCCAGATGAATTATTACTGTTAAATTATCCCAGTTCAGTGTTGAACAACATGCCTATCCGGTGTTCTTTCTACGATCTCTACTGCCTGCCAAGTGGTGCCTATGGAAACAATTGGTCTGATAGATTGTGTTTCAGGCTTCCAACTGTATCATAAGGCTGTAAAGGATTATCACAGATGGACTTGTATACAATTTATTATTATTTATATCGCTTACAGCCACCTTCATTCACCAAATGTATTTCACAAGCTTTTTCTCTGTAAAGTCCCGTTAAGATCAAAGTTTTTTCTGATGTGCATTACTTCGGAAAGGGCAAGAAGACGAAAGAGATGTCCTCTGCCTGCAGTCCGCTGCAGTTAGAAATACAGAACAATGGCTTCAGGCTTTACTCTGTCACTGGCAGTGAGCCCCAGTCTACTGAATAGATGGTGGCATCATCATTTCAGCAAAACAACACACTACTGTCCCTCTGTCTACAGTCTGTGCTGCCGTCACAACACGCACAGACACACAAATCCCTCCCAGCCATGGTCCCATTCTGCACTGAAGCAAAGTGCGTTCAAACCACTAGCAAAATTCTGCGAATGAATACACACACACCCTTTCAAACAACATTAAGATTTTTTTTTAATTGATTTGTATTGCTCAAGTGAATACCGCTTTTTATTGTCGGCTGACGTCAAGACAAGTTCATGCAGGATTTGTGTTTATTCAGTAAATGTGCTTCTGCTGTTTAGGGCATGTGCCAAAAATAGGAAACTGCCAGCACTGTGGAAAGCTTCAGCTTTTGCATGGTGTTTGCTGTGTAGCACAGACCACTGAGGACATGTGTATTAGTATTTATAAGTCAAACAATTATTTTAAATTAGTCTGTTATTTAGCACTAATTAGGAAGTCTGTGAGTTTGTGTATTGCACTCATTACTAATCAAATATGTAAGTATTCTAGTTCCAGATGTTAACACCAACTTCTCATCCAAATATGGTCACGTCTGGTTCCAAAAACAAAGAAATGCCACTTAAATGCTGAGGCTTCAAAATGCAGAGTCCAGAAACCAGTGGGTTTATGCACCACCTTTGAGGGAGGAAAAGTAAGCACATAATCGAGAGAAACAAAAGGAATTTACCTATTAGTTATGTGTAGCTTCAAAGACTATTTCCTCTCATGCACGGTTAAAACGACCAGACCGTGTCTTTCCTTTATTTTTGCAGCAAGAGCAGGCAGTGGCATATGAGTGCACCGGCTTTGAAATACAAACACTAGCGTGAACCACAGCCGACATTCCATAAGGTAATTGTGAATAATTGAGCTATCATAGTGACTTAGTAAGTGATGTGACCTTTCTGAATAACCCACCCCCCACCTCCACTCCAGGTCACAAATATTACCTGAACTTCTACCTGCTCTGGTGATGCTGGGAAACGCATGCTGCAGACTTGAGCTCCCTCGTGGGAATTTCTGAATCAAGAAACTCCCAAACGCACTGTTGGTAAATCTGTGGTGCACCTCACCAAACTACAAAGCATGCACTTGCAATTTTGTGGGTTTCAATCCAGGTCCTCCTCCCTTCCTCTCTCTTCACCATTAGAGCAGGAAAAAGAAAAAGCATACAGTAATAGCTCGAGCTGAGTGCAAAACCAACAGATATAGCAGCAGCCTTTTTTTAGCTGCCTCTGGCCATAGCTACCAGTCATTACACTACACAGAACAAAGAACATGAGAACAGAAAGACAGTGGGGAGGAAAAATAGGGAAATTACATACTAGGAGAGAAAACGAGGGAGGCAGCCAATAAGGAAAGAGTCCAACAGCCCTGTGTTTTTACTTGCCCAAAAAGAAGCCTCCAGCTGCAGAGAACAGCTAAGACTACTTTTTACACAATGACATCATGCCCTGCAAGTAAGACTAATTTCTTAGAATAGCCTTTAAGGTCACCAACTTTTTGCTTGGTCACTTTAAGATGGATTAATTACACTGTGACTGTGGCTTTAATATCATTAAGTCATCACAGATTCCAAATATTTTTGTCTCTGGTATAGTTTCGCCAAGTAATCAAGGTTGCATGACTCTGCAGAGTGCTTTAGTATAATAGACATGTGATCACAGGTGTCTAATGCTCAAAAAAAGCTCTTCTTCAATAAATATTCATAGCAAAAAGCCAACTTTGCAGCGTAATCCAGTACCTTGATACTGGCGAGCAGAGAAATCGGATCTGAAGCCGAGTGGGTCATGATTAAAAGGTCAGCGATACTTAAGAGAAAGTTATACTGCTTTTCAAAGCCTACTAGCAGTTTGAAAAGCAAGGCCTGATTAGCTGCACTCTGCCCCAAGGATAGAAATACAGCTTTCCACAGCTTATTTCAACTCAGTTACAATGTGTTTTTGCTTCTTCCTGGGTCCGCACTGCGTGTGTAACACAGAATGTATTTTCAACAGTGTTAAAAGAGGCTACAAGTAATTTACTGTAGTGTCTAAAAGAGATGGTCATTTGCCAGGCAGCAGTAGATCTACCAGAAACAACATGGGAAGTCGGCGATCTGGGCTAAGCCTGTGTGTCGTAGTTGTATTTCTTCTTCTTTTTTTTTGTTACTTCATTAAAATGCACCATCAACTTCTCCCTCCTAGCACTTGTAATGTGACATTATCAAATGCAAAGATGCAGTTTTTGACATAAACAGGACTGTATATAAAAGATGGCTGTAGCCACAATGACATCAACAGTTTGTTTATCGACTCCCATTTCATGGTTGAAGGCTGAAGTCTGGCATTTGAGCCACCATGATAAAATTTTTGGAGTCAGAAGTGATCATATTTGAATGATATGTAAATGAGTGCTAAGTTATAAGCTAATGCTAGCAAGCTTAGATAGGGAGACTTAGATTTGTTATATTTTAATTCTTCGCCCAACTGAGATCATTACAGATTAAATTAGCATTTTGAGGTTATTGAATATGTTCTCCTGCTTTTGCTATCTTGTCTCATTGTGTGTGTGTGTGCACACGCGTATGTGTGTTTGAGAGAGTGACTTTAGGATCAAACAAGTTGACTTTAAAAAGCAGCAGCTGCTGCTAAATCCAATGCAAACAACGGATTTTAACTTAATGTTAACGCTTCCTGTTCTTCTGAGATCATAAAGCTCTGATATATACACACATATTAGTGTCTCACATTGCCTTCATAGTCGTGACTTGTCAATTTCTAATCTCAACTTGGCAAAAAGTAACAGAAAGAAAGGCAGACACCTCGATAAGGCGTCTGTATGTGGCTCAGAAGATAAATTCAGTCCATCTGCCAACAGATCAAACATGCTCACTCTCTGCTCAGCAGCACAAAACAGGCACACAAAACAAACACTACTTTGTACACACACCTGAGGCCCATGAAAGGCATGACAAAATCTGTATGGATTCCTATCAACACTGCGACTCATAAGTTTGTCATGATTCCACACCAGAGCAAACAAAAAAAAGGCCAAATAAATGAGACGGAGTCAACCAACATGCGCGCAAACACGCACAGAGGGTGGAAATAAGGGGGAGGAGATGTTGACATTCAAAGTCTCAAAAGCGTTTTGTCCCAACGCTGCTTCCAACTGACAAGAGGAAACGCACTGTGTTAGTTAATGGGACGAATGTGATTAACATGCTGTCAGCGTGCTCCACTGTGCACTGTACTGTGGGTGAACCGACCTTGTATTAACACACACAAACACACACCCCTCACTTCAACACACACAGACAGGACCTCGGGACAAAATGCACTGTCCACTTCAGATTTGATTATGCAACCCCTCTGATGGACGGTAGTGCCTTCAGCAGGAAGAGCATCTTTGTGCAGTGAGACAAAAATCAATGTCAGGTCATGTTCACTCATTGAGTTCATTCATAAATTGGGTTACCCTCATCAGCAGAGCTTCTTGTAACAGGAGAGGTCTCTTAAACAGCCATAACCTCGACACGTTTGTGTGTTACGTGGGTTTGTCTTGCTAATCTCCCACAACAAGAGCCTAGATTGCAGTTTCTTTTTCTGAAAAGTTCATTTCCCTCAAAGATTAGTCCTTTGAATTGTTGCTGATCTCTGCATTAGTTTTATTAATATGAACAGTTTTGTTGTTTACCATGGTTCTATTATACTAACTGAGATGTTGACATCAGCTGTGTGTAATGGCCATGCTCTACTACACATTTAGTTCCACACCAGGTTGCTCCAGACATATTTTCAGCCATCTCTCACTCGTTTGGGCTCAGTTTCATTCTTGTTACCGTCTTCACTTCAGGATGATCGAGTCTGATTTGCTAACTTAGTCACATATCAGCCTACTTAGTCTATTTTAACAAATACGTAATCAACAATGCAGCTTCTAAAGGATATAAAGTGGACAGATGGCTCTGCTTTAGCACCAGCCCTACCTCTGACACCCAAGTGTGCAGGTAACAACTGCACTGAATCAATAGTGCTTAAAATAAATGCACACAAATATACCTGCACTGAAAGCACACACACCCCCCCAATACAGATGAGGACACATGCACAATTCTCACAGTCTTATCTGTCTCCAAAACAAAACAGACAATCTCTCTCTCTCTCTCTCACACACACACACACACACACACACTTATACAGAAACACTCTACCTGTCAGCATCTTCAGCTGCAGCCATAGCCTGGTGATTTCGTGGCAGAGTTGAGACACTCGGTTTAATGCCATTGTTTTTTTAGCCAGTGCATGTGTCCCCCCCCCACCCTCCGCACCTCTTGCTCTCTCTCTCACACACACACACTCACACATACACAGAGAGAGAGCTGAAACACGCTCATGCACAGCCGCATATTCTGTCAGAGAACATCCCGGTGGAAGTTACGGCAGTCCATTCTGCTCCAGCCGCTTACTGAGCTGTCACTGCACAGCACAGCCCCCCCACACACTCACACACACACACACACACACACACACACACACACACCCTCCCGGCCTGTGCCAGTCAGTGGGGTGGAGTTTCAGCCGGCCCGCCCCCTCCGTTTCACATTTCACACTGAGAGAAAGAGGAGAGAACATGGAAGTCTCTTATTATTGTTATTAAATTATTATCATCATTCCCATCAACAGTCAGTAACATTTGTTTTAAATGTCAGGCAGTATGAAATGTGATCTAAATTCACTGAAAGCATAGGATCTTTTGGCCAATGCTAATCAGCTTTTAGACCTCTGTTCGTATTTTTTATGCTGGACAACTCTCTGATTCAGCCTCTTCATGCACTTCTAACCAAACAGATATAAATGTTATTTGAGATTTTGGCACATGGTACCTTTAAAGCAACAGCAGAGAGTACATACGCAAATGTAAGCAAATTAAACAGGTTTCCAAACAGAAACCTCCTTGCCTCTGTTTTCTTCTGCTTCTCTCTCTCTCTCTCACACACACACGCGTCTAGCTTTTGCAGGTTTTGTTGCAAAGGCTGAAGTCCACACTAGGGCTGTGCCCTTTGTGATAATAGCAGTAAAAAACATTTTGCTATATAAAAGTCATATCGTAATGTCAGTGGCACGGAGATGCCATATATTTACTCCCCTATGCATGCACAACTATGACACGAGCTCCCAATCACAATTTAGAACCTAAAAAGGGAGCTACTTCAACAACCTCCAATAAAAGCACAATGCTTTGCAATGTATGCAAGAAAACTGCTGCTGCTAAAGGTGGAACTGATGAACCTGTTTCACTACTTGAGGTTATGAACTCATGTTTGACAGGTTAAATATTAAAATATTTCAGCAGGTAGAAATTAGAGAGAGAATGGATTTAGTTCCAAACAGAGATAGGTGATGGTTTTGTAAGGTCAACAATAAGATCAAATTAAACATGAATCTCAGTCTAGTCTGAAATCAGATTATCGATAAATGAAGGGACGGAGTGGACCGAGCCTGCAGGATTTAAAACATGTGCGTGTAATAACGGAGGAAGCATGGACAAAGCTGTATCAAAATGGAAATCTGTGGGTGTACGTGTGCATTTACATCGTGGCAGATTTAGAAGATAGAGCATGTTGGCTGTTGCACAGGAAAAGGCAGATGATTTTTAATAGCTCACTTCCTGTTTCTGCCGTTTTATCACCCAGTATTGCCAAGTACAGTGAGCGGCTTCACCCACTCCTCACCAATTTACTTGACATCTCTCAGCATGGAATGTCCTTAAAAAGAGATCACTGAAGAGTTCACTGAAGCCTCATCAGAAATGGTCACAGTTGAAGGGTGGCTGCCAGGAAGTCATTCTTAAGGAAGGGAAACAGGGAGAAAAGGCTGAGGTATGCCAAAGAAAAGAAGGACTGGACTGAAAATCAGAGGCAGTTAATCCAAATTTGACAGTTTCTGATCTTTGTCAATATGTACAGAGAAGGTCAGGAGAGAAGTGCAACAGTGAGTGTCTACAGCCATCTGTAAAACATGGCGGAGGCTGTGTCATGGTTTGGGGCTGCATTTCAGCATGACAATGATCCCGAACACCCTGCCAATGCAGTGAAAGCATACCTGGGTAGAAAAACACACAGTGAAACACTATCAGTCATAGACTGACCTCCCCAGAGCCCAGACCTCAAGCAGTGTGGGATTATCTTTACAGAGAACAGAACAAAAGGCAGAAACATCCAAAGAAGAGCTTTGAATGTCCTTCAAGAAGCCTGGAGAACCTTTCCTGAAGACTACTTAAAGAAATGAGAAGAAAGCTGCCTCAGAGAGTTCAGGCTGTGCTGAAGCCTCGTATTGTATGTATCACATTTGTTCTGTGCCAAAAGGTGTGTATTGATGTGCGGCTCTATGTTATATTAATTCTTATGGCTAACAAGCTCAACTCATTTTAGATGTCAGTCTTTGTATATTTGATCTAGGTAATGTCATTTGTTAACTTGCGAAAACTGCTGATAACCTCAGTCGCCTGACTAAACACTCCCAAGCTCTGAAAACAGCACATGATGACATTTATCACATGCTTCTCTCTTTTGAAAGTGTCGCATCATCATAAAGCAGCAGCAGCCAAATCAAATTTAAATTAGATTATTTTCAGGACTTCCTTTTTCAAGTTAGGGTTTAGAAAGAATAACATCATGTAAAATATGATAGACATAAATTAAAAATGGGTCTACTCTGAAAGGGGCATCTGTGTGCATGGGATGCAGAGCAGACAGTGTGTGCATATCGGTTGTAAAGGAAGCCTAGTGTGTGTGTGTGTGTGTGTGTGTGTGCATGCATTAGGGAAGCGGTGCAGACTGTAGCTAGAATAACTTACAGCTTAATTATTTTTTTAAACTTTCCCCTCCAACATCTGTGTCTACAGCAACAGAACACTATTGACTCCTTCCGCTCTGAGATCAAACACTATAGGCCAGCAGCAGCATAAACAGGAAGACGCCAATTGTGAAATGACTCATAGGCCCAAACAAGCAGCGGAGGCTGAGCCGGGAAACAAAAAGGTGCGAATGCATGTAAAGTTTGACCCCACAATCTAACAGTCACTTAACTGTTTATTAAAGAGGCAGCCCTTGAAACCAGGTGCAATGTCTGGAAATTGTTATAGAAAAGCAAAGCAAACAAAACTAACAGTGTTTTTTTTTTCCAGTTTGAAAAATAAAGAAAATTTAGGGATTGTCTTCATTCAGTTTGTCTCTCATGTTATTTTCTTTATGTAAAAACAATCAAATGTCCTCGAGACTCCTCTTCCTCCTCCACTTTCTAAATCACAATGTCCTGTTGCCATCTCTCCATACAGTGAACAGGTTTGCTCCTTAATGTCAACAAAAACGTGACAGAGAGCAGGCTGTGTGGTTAGGTTACAGGGTGAGCAACGATCAGATTAGGGGCCTTTTCTGAGCAGCAATTTCTGTTTTCATGCTTCATTATTTTTGTAGCTGAGGAGTGCTCTGGGGTGGTTCATTCATAAATTGGCCACATGCACGAGACCCACATCGTGGAATTTAAGGGGTCACGAAATCTGTCAGTTTTACAAGTGTTAGAATACATTCTCTGAGGCCATGGATGCTGCCTATAAACAAAAATATGAATTTCTGAAAATTTCATTTCGGGAAAGTGAGGCAGAACACCATCAAAAATTTTGGATGTATTACACTTTGGGGGTATCACACTGAACTCACATTTATATCACACTATTTTCCATTTTCAAGCTCTGCTATCTTTAAGTGCCGTTATCTGATTTGAGTAGTTTGATGCTATAAAGTACACCTCATTTATGAGAATATGTGTTACACATTTTAGCCGCCTAGCTTTGAAACTGTTCTTTCTACTGGACTTCAAATATGGTAGTGTAGGCTGTACTGTCACATTTTCAAGCAAATTCAAGGTCTCAGAATTTCAGCTACAGTTCTGATATTCCATATTTCTGACATCACTGTAGCAGATTCAGCCTTGAAAATGCAAATTACACGAAGCTGCTGAACTTGAAAATGTATATCATCATCCTGGAATTTTTTTTTCAGGGAAAATCAGAGATGGTCAGCCTGGGAATTTTTCTTAAATTTGATAAACGGATATGGAGTGATCCTACAGAATGGGACTGTTGATTTCGCACGTATGGACCCTCTAAGTGGGCCAGTTGATGCAACAGCTGAATTTCCAAGAGGGTCTTATCTCACTACACTATTTATATACATATTAGATCAATTCTGCAGGGCATGATGTACTGTAACCCTGCCAGGTTCATTTAATCAATTAATCATTCATATGATTGTATTTTATGGCACCCACCTGATATATCAGTTGGCAGCTATTACTGGCCCACCACAGATATCATTCTGCACAGTATAACTTTTTCATGCAGACAAATCAACTTTGGATAATGTAAAAATGGTGTCAACCCATAGTTTGTGAAGCAGGGCAGCTCCAGATCCATTGTTTATCATACTCGCTGCACTGTCTGCAGAGCAGCATCACAACTGAGCAGCCAGTGACTGAATCAAGTGAGCCAACTATGTTCTCTAGCTAAGAAGCTTCAAAATGTTAACAAACATCCATAAACCTAATCAATACTGTTGTCCAGAGTACCTGGAGTAATTTAAAATACTGCAGCTTCTAATGTGTGCAGCATTGCATCAAAAGAAAAACGTAACTTCTAAAACTTCTGAAAAATGCTTTAAGCTTCTAAAGGTAAGAAATGTTATTACAAATGAGAACTCGTAGGAAATGAGTATGAATGGGGGAAAAGCACCCGATGATGACCGAGGATCCGATCTCAGTTGTTTATGAGATGTTAAAGTAAAAAGAAACAAAACTTATAGGAAGAATAAAAAAGCTTGCTCATGAAAGAGGAAGTTTTTCCACTTCAGGGGAAAACCAGTCTTTGTTATGATGGGTGATCATTCAGCGAAAGACCACAAAAAGTAATAAGGAAAACAGCTGATCATTTAATTTAAAAAAACAAAACAAAAAAAACATGAGAACTTGGTGGCAACCACCTACTACCTTTTAATATATGCCAATATATTATATATAGTCATATATAGAAATATGACTTGATGCGGCTGCAATAAAGAGGGAAACAGGATCAAGAGGAAAATTGCAGCACTGACTTTGTGACACAGCATTTCGAGAATAGCGCTTACTAAAAATACACATGTCAAAATAGACTTGAAATATCACTGAAAGGCACAGATCTAACAAAAAATATCAAAAGCTGCACGCTTCCCACATGCACACATGCTGGGTGAACACACACACACACACCTCTCCTTCTTTCTCTGTCACACTCATAGTCTTTCAGGTACTAATGCCAACTTAATGAACCACCTTGAGTAAATAAGGATGTAGCAGTATACCATATAACTCTCTGCCACATGCACTCCCTCAAACAAGGACCTACAAGAGCTATTTAACATCTTCATTCTGCTTCTTCACACTGTTTCCATAGAACCAAGTGTCTGGTTATATGGATGAAGAATGACTAGATGTGTTCAGAAACCCTTAAAAAAAAAAAAGATTCCCAAAAGCTGTTCTACACCTGATGGGAATTTAGGTTATTTAATGCTAAAGCAAGGCATTAACAAATAGTAGGAAATTCCTGAGGAATAGAAGATGTAGCATTTACCATAAAATGGATCATTTGCAAGGAAGCAGCAAATTTTCCTGTAATTTACCTGCAGTGCAGAAGCCTCATACCTGTATGCTACAGTTAGTCTACTTCTGATGTTCTAAACTGACCTTTTCCAAGATTAAAATAGTAAATGATGGGAAAGACACAAAAACCCAATTTTATCTTAAAGCAATAATCTGTGACATCATGACTCCAGGTTCCCATCTCCCATGAGCTCAATGACATGAAACAGAAAGCCTTAAATCTCACAAAAACATCGCTGAAAAACTCACAGTGCAGCCGTTGACAGCAGCTGCTGTATCTGTAGTAGCTCTCCATCTCCTCCAGTGAAATAGAGACAAACATCTCTCCCCCAGATTCCCGTTTCCCTGTGCATTCCTTCATCCCGTCTCCCTGTCCATTCTCCTCTTCCTCCATTAATGCCTTCATCCCCACAGGTAGAGAGCAGAGTATCACTTGCCTCATTCTGCTCTCCTGTATTTTCAGACCCTCCCCGTCTCTTGGATATGCACACTGGTCAATATTTCTTGAGTGACTACACCACTCCTGTTTCTTCAACCCCTCCCTCCTTCTGAAAAACGCTGTGTACTTACAGGCTTGGCAAAAGGAAAAATGCGCCCTCTTTAAAGGTTTACATAATGAAAATAATCTGATCCTCGGGAAGTCTTAGAATTAGGTAAACAAGACCTGAGATGAAAAACAACATGACATATTACACCATGCCTTTATTTATTTAACAAAAATTAATCCAAATTGCAGAAGCAATGTGTGGAAAAGCTAAGTACACCCTTACTACTTCCATAGGAATTAAGAGGGTATATAGCAGCTAGGTGCTGCTAAACAAATGAACCAGATCAACTAATCGTCAGTAAGTATGAGCATCTCTCTAAAAGCAGAAGTTAGCATGTTAAAGTTTGTGAGAGCATAAGTATGGCTTGTTTGGAAGGGTTGCTAGGAGAAAGCCTCTTCTCCTTAAAAAGAACCACAGTGGTGGAGGGGTGATGATTTAGGCTTGCTTTGCAGCCACAGGTCCTGACACCTTGCAATCATAGAGTTGACCATAAACTCCTCTGTGTACCAAAGTATTCTAGAGTCAAATGTGAGGCCGTCTGCCTGACAGCTAAAACCTGGTCGAAACTGCATCATGCAACAGGACAATGACACCAAGCACTGCAGAAAATTTATAACAGAATGGCTGAAAGAAAAAAAAAGAATCAAGGTGCTGCAATGACCCAGTCAAAGTCCAGACTTCAACTCCTGCTGTGGTGGGACCTTAAGAGAGCTGTGCATAAACAATTGCCTGCAAACATCAATGAACTGAAGCAATGTTGTGAAGAAGAGTGGGCCAAAATTTCTCCACACTGAGACACTGATAAAGTCAGACAAGTTACATCAGGTTTTTGCTGCTAACAGTGGTTGATAGCTCAAACGCTAAATTAAACTCCACCAAACTGCAAGAAACCACAACTAATTCTCTGAGAACCCCCCCACCTCACCCATTTCTAGCCAGTTTTTTCTTTAACTGTGACCCTGAAATGACCTTTTGACTACAGAAAGTGTTTCAAACTTTAGAGAAACTAGGAAATATTTTTACACTAAGGCAGCACTCACCGGTCTCTGTGGACTTATGATTCTGCTTCCTTACTGCTGGTTGGCGGCAACAGCAGAGAATAGAAGCCATAGTGAATACAGCAGCTCTAATCTGTTCCTTTGACTTTGCCTTCTCCTTTTAAACCACACACATTTCTGCTGTTAGTGTATTCAGACCTAAGGTCAATTAGCCACTCACAGGCTAGATCACGTAATCAGTTACCAAGGTCAAAACACCAAAGAGCGCTGCATTCAAGAGCATGCATTAAAGTGGCAGCTAGTGTCCCTGCAGGTCATCATTTTGTAAAGTGTGCCATGTTTGTCTTCAGCATACTTGCTGTAAACTAAACAGGAGGGTTCTTCTATTATGTGTGAATAAGGAGGAGGGAAAAAACAGAAGTGGGAATCTCCCCGTGGTGATAGGAAATCCTGTCCCATCATCCTGCCACATTGATTTAAGTAGCAGAGACTGAACCACTAAACAATATACATAGTACACCCAGTTAAAATGAAACTGAGAAAACACTAATCAAATATACACGGCCATACCTTTACAATCAGCGCACACACGCTCTAACACTAACCTCTCCTCCAGGTCGGCTGATGGCTCAGACTGCGGTGTGTTTGTCGGGACAGCACGCTAATGGATACGGACAGACTGTGGAGCAGTTCGTTCAACACCTCTTGGCTCTCTTCAATCATCTCCAAAAGAGACATCTTCCCTTCAGAGTACAGTTCATGCTATATCTCTGGGCTTTTTTGTGAAGCCTCTTTAAAGCTGCCTTCCTCTTCCTCTTCCTCTCCTCGTTTGGGCTGCAGAATGTGTGATTATTTATCTCATTTCAAGTCTGAGCTGTGTTTATCACAGGAAAAGAGGGGTGGAGGGTGGGCTAGGGCATAAAAATCCCTCTACGGCTAATTGTACTGGCTCGGCAGTGTGCGCACATGTGCGATATATCACAAGCTGAGGCTGCCTCTGGACCTGCTGTGTGGAGATAAAAGTATTCATTTGCTGCACATATCTGTGCATTAATAGGAAAAGAGTAGCAAGTTTGCTTTATGAGTGTTTTCCAGTGTTTTCCACCACTTCTACCCAACAAAAAACTGCCAGGTCACACAACCAAAAGAAAAATGTTCAAATATACGGATTAAGACTAAACTCCCACATAGTTTAATTTTCTTAACTAAATTCCTCAACTGTTCACTTCTGAGAAGTTAGGCAGTTCAGACAATGGGAGCTTCTGACTGTGGCACCAGTGGGTACCGGTGATAGGGAGCAAAACTAAAATTACACTGGTGCCATCTGCAAAGATCTCCACCGCCTTTCGAGTATCGCATTAGCTTTATTTCACTTAATCCATCATCACACAATCACACAGGCATTCCCAATGTAAAGTACAAAGGCAGCAAGGAGAGGTGGTCATGCACTTTTCATTATGTGGCATTCTGCAAAATTAGATTTATTAATGAATCAAGCAGCAATCCAAAAGATCAAAACCTACCCCTCCAACTGAAACTGTCTGCAAACGTAATCACGCTGCCAACAAACTGAATTATAACAACTTATTCTGGGTAAAGCCCATTGTCCGACTTAGTGCTCCTGGAAACTGTGGGTCAATTACTTGTTGTAATATTTAGCAGTGTTACAACCTTTTATGCCCTTATTGTGTAACTGTTATATTTCAAAAGACAGGAGCACAGTATTTAACCTGCAGCAAAGGGACAGTCTATCCAGCTCAAGTAGTTTAGTCCAAATGGATAAACATAGAGAACTTATTAAGCAGTAGAAAAAACTAGAATATCTTTATATTGGTGGCCATGCTGAGACCAGGGTCTACACTGGGTTGGCACAGATACTGATGTCTCCTTGGTGGCAAATAGTTGTAGCCCAACAGTATTGTTTTTTATTTGTCTTAGGATGACGTGAGGGAGTGCACCAAGACTCAGTATATAAAATAAATACATATAATTTTGCACAGTCCAAGTATTAAACAAGAGACCTGTAGAGCTCTGCTGTCAAATGTTTTACTTGGAACGCCAACTAATTTGGCTGCAGGTCAACCATCATTGAGCTGATACTTTATTTTTTACAAATTTCAAAAGTATTTTGCATAGATTTGCCTAATGAACACTTCAAAAGGTTCAGCAAATAAATAAGGAAGAAGTAGTCATTGAAGTTAAACATGAATGTACTGTTTATCTGCAAAATGTCAAATATCCCTACTAAATGACTGCTGTAAAGTGGGGGAAATTGAATAATAGAACATCTATCATGCACAATAAAATTATATTGAATGTTAAATAAAGATATAAAAAAATAAAGATTTAAAAAGGATTAAGCTACTCCATTATACGGCCTGCACCCAAAAAGTACACCACCCTTATGATGATGTAAGATGGGGAAATACTGTTTGTTTTTCTGTAAAATTCCCAAGAACTTACACAGTACTTAAAATACCTTACAATGTAATTATTTCTTCTTTCATGTAAAATACATGAAATTTTGCATTACTTAAAATCACTCGTGCACTAAGTAAAATTACTTACACACTACTTACATTTACATACAGTGGACCTATCTTTATGTTTACCTACAAATATTTAAATATTTACAAATATTTCAAATAAAATACATTGAAATGCCATTTAATTACAGGGGAAATTTGCCCTTAGTCGCGGGCCTTATTATAAAGTGTTACTAAGTCATTTGCCATTTTATTCTCAATTTATTGTTGAAAATTTATTGTGTTACAAAAAACAGGCCTCTGGCAAATGAGACACTGAGTCTCAATGGGACTACCTGTATAATTAAAATGTTAAAAATCCGTCCATCCATCTTTTTCCGCTCATCCTTTTTTTCAGGGTCGGGCTGGAGCCTATCCTAGCTGTCATAGGTCAAGAGGCGGGGTACACCCTGGACAGGTCACAAGGCTAACACGGAGAGACAGACCACCATTCACACTCACATTGGTGATTCTCTATAAAATGATCTTATCTAATATATCATTTAAGCAAATTATGTCACCACACTCTGGTATTTTTGTTCATCTGCAGCAAATCCTGCCAAACTCTGGAATTGAGTGAACAACAATTCAAAGTAGACAGCAGAGTGACTCATTAAATATAGTCTAGTGGGGCTGAATTACTCTTCCTTTTGCGGAAGCACCTAAATCCAATTTTTTTTGAAACAACGAAATTTGTTTAATCAATTTATAAGAATATTAATTTGATCATATTCCTCTGGTATAATGAAATGCCCACTGCATAAACATGTGAACTTGGTATCTGTACTTTGTGAGACGAGACACCGGCACCAGTTGCATTCTGTGTAAAAGCAGATACTGGCAAACTGCTTTTGTGAAACTGGCCCCAGTTGAATGACTCGAACACCTGCTGTTTAGAATTCATTAAGGTTGGCAGTGACATTTGTGTACATATTTGAGAACACGTTTAGAAAAAGGCACAGAATGTCCTCGGTCTAAAACATCATATGGAGGGACAGAAAAAGCTCACTTAAATACCTGGAGAAGTCCATAAAGCTGAGTCAGCAACCATCTGCACCCTTACCCCCAACAGCTCTGACCCATAGATAGTAAGATTAAGTAAAGTAAAAGTGTTTGACTGGGTGAAAAGAGTCAAATGTTCCCAGACCGTGACCTGAACCACAGATGAGATGAGAGACATGATAAGCGGCATTAAATTAAATTTACACATAAAAGGAAATGAGACACTGCACAGACACCTTCTGGCAACATGGTGAGACAGCGTGTCTGATAATGCGGGGCTCCTTACCGCTGATTGTCGACAGGACCTCCACAGCTTGTTCTATGTCTTCTGGCGCAGAGGTCTCTTGTCCCATCCTTACCCTCAGCAGACTGACCTCCTCACATACACGTCACAGCTTCTAAAAGGGCACAGATTCTGAACATTACCACAAAAGCTATGAGCAAATCTGCAGCTTAAAAAAAAACAAAAACAAAATGCAGCAATAATGAACCATGAGCATACTTGAGCAGCAGTTCAGGTGAAACAACAGAGCAGAAATAATGAAAACAGAAACCAGCTGATGCACCAGCAGTTTAATTTGGTCAGCAGAAAGGGAGGGGAGGAAGGAAGAGACACCCAGGGCACAAGGCAGTTTTGAAATTGCGTAACACATGCCTCCGTGTACCAAACACACGCTTTTGTCCTCGCTGGTGTTAATGACATTACTGCTGCTAATTTTATCTTGTCATTAAGGTGTACAGTGTACAATTTATCTTAGCATTTGTGGTCAACTTAGATCGTCCTGTTTATACATCATGACAGACTCAATTTTCAGGGATTTTCAGCACAGTGTGTTGATGCTTTAGTCTGAAACTGACGGCACAATTCTGTGGACAGCCCAGCCAACAATTGTCTTGCCTGGATCGACATCTCCAGTGATCTGTGCCAGGCTCTGCTGAAATCCAAGCTAAAAGCATAGTCAGCACATTATAACCCAATATGGTTTCAGCCCAAGTAGCTAGTCTCAGTTATGATGTCAAGTGAGAACAAACAGAGTCAAGGTCAGAATTTCAGGCTGTTTTCTGGCAGGTGAGATGTGCATTAAAGCAACACAGACTCTCCTCTCTCTTACACACACACACACACACACACACACACACACACAACTCCGATGACTTCTGGTAGAACAATCAAAGAAAATTTGGGCAATTCCCTCTCCAATTACCAGTCCCCCCCCTGACAAAGGCTCTTTTCATTGCTTTGACAATAGAGCAGCATGCTCTTAGTCATATGGAGTGAGATCTTGTGACGTGGTAATATGCCAGGCTAAATAAAGACGAAGCGAGTTCCACATGCAATACAATGTGACACTTTTAACGAGTTCACAGGCATGGCCTGGGGGGGGGGGATGTCCGGAGCTTGTGGAAATGAAGGAATCAACAGTTTTTGAGCTCTTATGTGTTTTCTGAAGAAAACTCACTTTCAATTTCGCTTTACAACCATGGCAAATATTCATCTTCAGACCAAAAACAAAAGAAACAATCTGTACACCTGCGTGCAAAGGGGGGGAAAGACAACACACTATGGAAATAAATAAATCAGATTACAAGACACATTATACAGTCCAAAAATAAAATTATTTTTATGGTTCACAAAACACCTTTCTGAGGACACAAATTTGATGTAGTTAGCCCCAGGGTGAGTTGTATGTATGGTGCTGGATTTTTAAAAATACCCTTATACCTGTACAGTACTGTGTTAAAGTCTTGAGCCACCATTCACTTCTTTATGAAAATTGGAAATAGGCTACTTAAAAATTTACAAATATACATGGAAATACAGTATATGAGGCAAAAACAGTTTGTACAATTCTAATGAGCTCGAAAGGCCACTAGTAACAAAGTGTCTAAGTACATCATTTAAAATTGGTTCTTTGTAGTAATGTGTAGACACAACACTGGTTATTCCATTGAGTTAGGCATCTTTCTCATGCTTGAATGATTCATAGGTCAGTGTTAAGTGGCTTAACAAACAACAAAAGCATTCCTCTGAAAATGCTCAGGTGCAAGGACTGGACTGAAAATGAGTGAAAAAGCAGCCAATGTCCAAAGAAACACTCTGAAAGACCTTCGGAAAACCTGAAGAACTATTGCTCAAGACAAGCTTTTTAAAAATGACAAAGTCTGGCTACTTAGAAGCAAACTATACAGAATTCAGGGGTGGCTAAAGACTAAGGCACTGTATTGTGCAACCGTTTTTTAATTACTACTTCAGAGCACAACGGGAGGTCGTTGCTGACCATATACTATAAGACAATAGACACTTCTTTATAATGGAAAGCTCTGGGTAACGACGTTATCACTACTTGTTTAATTGTTTAGACACTTCAATACTAAAAAATTATTTTCTCTTCTTTCACGCCTTCGAACGTCCTTTAGTTTTGTCCGGCAGCACATATGCATTTTGGGGCTAAATATCACTTGACATGAGCAGGAGTCAACCCATTCAGACCCACAAAAAATTTAATCTGAACTTTCGACTGTCAACGCCCTGGGAGTTGTACTCACATTATGTGTAAATTAGTCACTAAGCGCGTGCCGAATTGTGTGTCTCAGAGTGGTGATCACGAGTGTCCGAGAACTCAGGTCTGTGGGGCGCGCACTTTCTGTAAGTAGGCATGTCAAACGTTAGCTCCCACATGAACGATTGAATTGGTCCTACCGACAGAGATGCGCTGCCTCCGTGCGTCCCGATAGGAAACTACAGTGATATACAGTGAGACCGACAGCTTTGACTTAAAACACGAAGCAGATAGTGTTGGTGTTGATGATGCGTACCGTGAATGTTACGTGGAGGTCTCTACCTGCACGCTGGCATGCCGGTAGCTCCGCCCACTCGCAACCAATTAACTGGACCTGGATCTGTGACCCAGCCCAGCGCTGCCCCCTCTTCCAATTACTTTTTCCATCTTCGTCCTGCAGCAGATTAAACTGTCTGTATGTCCGTGGCCTTTTCTACAGCCCTGCCCTCTGGGTTATAAAAAAACATCGTTTAAAGCTTTTTAATTGGAACAGTAGGCTGTAACTGTTAAACTGAATGAAGGTTTCCTGCCATTTGTGGTAATAGGTTTCCAAGGTGGCTATGCAAGCGGGGATTTGTATTGCGCTGTCCAAAGTATTTCTCACTTTCACTCACAGCTGTGCCTACTTTTTAGTCTTCGTGAGTTGGGTTCGAAGTATGTACCTCCTGATGTCAGATTCTAGGCATATGAAACATTTCCATTCATTTACTCCACCAGCTGCTTTGGCAGGATTTGCGCAAGTGTCCTATCCTGCAGATCACCAACAAAAAGGACACAATGTGACATCTAGTGGTGGAATAATTCAGTGCAAAACCCCAAACCATATTTTGCCGGTTCTCTGTTGGACTTAAACAAGGGTCTGAATTCATATAAGACCTTAAGGCAAATAAAATTAAAAAGATAACATTGGTAACATACTTTACATTAAATACATTATAACTCCTACATTTAATGTTTTGTGTGAAATATTTAAATAAATTATTATTTCTCAAAAATATTTTGATAGGATATGTACGCTTAATGAAATGTCTGTAATTGGAAGACAGGCAGCGCACAAGAAAGATGAAGTAGAGAGTGCAGGCAGGGTGGAGCGGGTGTAGGCGAGTGTCAGGGGTGATTTGTCAGAAGGATAGCAGCAAGAGTGAAAGGGAAGGTTTGCAAGATGGTAGTGAGACCTGCTACAATGTACAGTTTGGAGATAGTGGCACTGACAAAAAGACTCAGGAGGCTGAGCTGGAGGTGACAGAGTTAAAGATGTTTTGCACGGATGGACAGGATTATAAATGAGTGCATCAGAAGGACAGTTCAGGTTGAGTAGTTTGGAGACAAAGTTAAAGAGAAAAGACAGATGGTTTGGACATGTGCAGGGTAGGGATGGTGAATATATTGGACAAAATATGTTGAAGATGGAGCTCCCAGGCAGGAGGAAAAGAGTGAAGGAGGGCATGCAGAGGGCTGGTGTGACAGAGAGGAAAGCTGGGAATAGGTGAGATGGAAGCAGATGATGAACTGTGGTGACCCCTAAAAGGAGGAGCCATGAGAAGAACAAGATCCAGCCCAAATGGCAGAGAGGAGAAATTGAAACGGTTATTTGCTATAGTACAGCGTAATTCATGGAGGATAATGTGGTTGGAGAATGGGTGACAGCTTCAAATATGTAACGCTGCAACTGCACAATATTCATAAATGAACATTTCAAAACGGGATTCATTACAGGCTGCAAAGTGAACTGGAAATATAGTCAAGACCATGTAAAAACATGAGTTTTATTTCTATAATTTTGACTTCAAGCTTTTCTTTTATCAAACAGCCCTGCAGACCCTTATTTTTGGTGTAGATATCTCACACCAGCCTTTCTGAAGAAGCCTCCAGTAAGTTAAATTGTTTGATATGTACTCCTTAAAGATGGTCAGGCTGTGTCTAAAACAGCTCATCAAGTTTGACATCCAGTGTGAAGTTGTGCTTTGGGCTGTCATCCTGCCACAGGAGGAAATTAGTTCCAAACAAGCAACGTCCACAGGGTATGATATATACAAAATGGAGTGACAGTCTTTTTTATTTAAGATCCCTTTAATCCCAGACAAATCTCCCACATTATCACCAGCAAAGCACCCCAAGCCATTCAATTTCTGCTTGACAGATTCCATCAAACACGCCTCCAGCATCTTTTTTCATCATATGTCTCTCAGATATTTGATCAGGACACCTAAAACTGAAATTCATCCCTGTCTGTAGCACTTTTTTTCCCCCCAAATCTTATTCTGTCCAGTGTGTGCTTGTTTCCTCATCTAAATCTCTTTCTTTGTCTTTCATTAGGCTGTTTTAGACTTTTCCTTGCATCCATTTTCAGAAAAACAGCATCTGGGAGCCGTTTTAAGGCTGCATAGTACGTGTTGTCCTTGCTGCATGAATGCTTGGATAAGTGCTGCTGGCAGATCACACTGTAACTGCAGTCTGGGTGCGTTTGTCACTGTCTGCAGTAGAGACCAAACTTTGAGAGCAAGTGAATGTACTGATGCATACTTCCAGAGTGGGGAGCTCTACCTTTGATCTAGCGTGTTTAAATTGCAGAAGACGAGCATTCTGTTTAGATAAAATAGAACAAAAGCTATCGTTTTGGATTCACTTCAGAGTAGCGTACATGTGCAGGCTTACACTGGGATAAATTATCGCTAGTGCACCTCATGGCACGCTGCATGCCCCATACATTTCTGGCATCCACTCCTCGGCCAGTGACAGCCATATTGTACATCTCCACAGTTAGCTGCGTCAAGTTTGCGGGAGAAACTGAAGACATTTGCGGACATCTTCTTCTTTCTTCAAAATAAAGTTCGAAAATCGAAATGTGGTCTGCAGGCTGCCTAAATCTGTTACATATTTTAATTTTCTGAAAGCACTTCATGGCTAGGGGTAAATGACTCATTCAGTCGCACTATTAGCTATTAATTACTTCTTCTGTTTAACATTATGCACTCATGTCTTTAGTTTATTTTTTCCTTATGACCCTCCCCCAAGATAAGCTAAATGGTGGGAAGCTGTTTAAACAAAAACTAAAAATCACATAATATTTTAAATAAAGAAATAAAATAACGCACAGACGTATGCTAAAAGGTGATCAGATAACTGAGTACAAATAATTAATAAGGAAAAAATTTTAAAAGCGAAAGAAATTCAAGTTTTAAATGCAAATGAACTGAAGATGTTAAATCTAAGAGCCTTTGCTGGACTATTTATACTAAAAGACAATAAGCTGAGATGTCCCCTGCTTAAAGATAATCTTCTTGCCCGGCTAACTAAATGCTTTTATTTTTAAAGTCAGGACCGGAAGTCGAGTTGCTTCGTTCTGGCTGACTCGACAGCGACTCCCCCAAATCGCCTTATGGTTGTTTAGACTTCAAGGGTTTTTCCATGTCTGCGGGATTTTATAACGGTACACGCATTGAGAGACAAACAACCGGAGTAAGAAGGCAGTTTTCATTGTGAATACGCTACCACACTTGACGATACAAGGCTCTTCTATCAAATTAGAGACGCACATCGTCCCCCGGTGAGTTGCCTCTCCCAAAAAAGATGAGCTTCTCTTCAACTTTGATGCGATAGCGGATTTCCTCGTGTTCGAGCGATTCATGTGTCACAGAAAGTGTCCTTTAAACTGTATGGAAACGCGCCCTACCTGTTTTACATAGTCCTAGCTCACAATTTAAGATCTTTACATTTTATTTTATTTTAATTAAGTGGCAAGCATGGCAAATAAATTGGGGGGGGGCAATATTTTTTAGGCGTTAAAACTTCACAACCGTCGGCTAGAGCTCGTCCCGTTATGCGGACTGACACCCACTAGCTTGATAATGTCAGTCTTTCAACGAGCAAACTTTCGACTTTATGAAGACTATTTTTTTAATATATATATATATAGTGTCTGACGTTAGTGCTCCGTGGTGAGAAACCTGTTAAAGGGGGATTTTGACGCCTCTGACTTATTCTTTTTTTCGCTGTGCTGTGCTGTAGTAGCTAATATTTGTAGTTGTTATAGTACAGCGTGAACGGAAGTCAACTCTCGGCGGGTAAAGCTAATTGCTCACAAGCTACAAGTGGGCTCGTCTTTATCAGTACTACAAACGCTCTAGCTCTGCTGTTCAGTGGACTTTCCTTATTTATACCCCATTGTCAATCCGTAAAAGCATAATTTTCAAACGGATTATTTCGTTCATTTCCAAAACCTAGTAGTAGGTTTGTATTTTGAACTTGCACCACAAAATAACTGACGCGAAGTGTAATGGCTCCTAAAGTATTTTTAAACCCATGCATTAAATGTCCTTTAGGACGCTTGTGTCAGTCATGGTGGACCTTCTCTATTCAATCAGGCTGAAGTGTATTATTGCGCATTATGAGCCTTGAGGTAGTTGCATACCATTAAACCTTACTGAAACTCCTAGATGTGATTCATGTACACGAAAGAGAAACTCTCGAGTGCCCTTGAATCTTCTCAGTATCATATTACGGTCCATCAGGGGTCATTACCATACCATTTCAGGTTTGTTCATCCATCCATTTTCTTCCGCTTATCCTCTTCAGGCTTTTGTTTGTAGTAAAGTGCAGCTGGTGCCGCGACACATTGCAAAAAACAAGGCAGGGGAAACACAAAATAAAGCGGTCCATAGTAGTAAATAGTAAAGGAGTCTGGTTATGAATGGATGTCTTCTGTAGTTCAGCATCTAAAATGATTGTTATTGGAAGTCAGCAAGAAAACTATTGTTTCTTTATGTAATATCAGTTCCTTTGCTTTCTGGCAAATCAAGTGAGTGCATGGAGTTTGTCATATATTTGATATTTTTATGTGTCACCATAAGTCTGCGATTGTCTTACAGGTTTCTCTCCCACAGAATTATTTAAAGCAGTGTTTCTTATGCACTCCTGCAGTAGTTACCGTATGTACACTTAAGAAAAGTGGTTGTGCATGTTGTGACTGAATGCAAAACCACACCTCCGAGCCTTTGGCTGTTTGGAATTTTGTGGCTTGTAGTCATTAACAGATTTAGCAGTGGGATTCATTTCAGTGCTTTTCTCCCCCCTTTGGTTGTTATTTGCACTTTTTCAGGTGTAGAGATTTTTTTTTTTAAATTTAGAGCATGACAGAATAAACTTAATATATTGCAATAATCCTAATTTGTTACATTTAGCAATTAATATTGGCTAAATGTAACAAACAATTGCTGAAATTAAATATAGTATAATATATTATAATATATACAGATCATTCGGTGAGAGAGAATACTAAAAACAGTTTAGGATATTTCACTAAGTCATTGTAAAAACCAGTCTTACCGCAAGGCAACCATGTTTGTAACACCTCTGGTCAAGCCAAAGCTGTTGCATGAATGAGTGGGGAGAGAGACATAGTTTTTATTTCGTTGGTCACTGGGACATTAAAAAACTTCAAGTTAGGATTTTTCCTCCATATTAATTTTGGTGCTGACCAAGGGTTTGGGCCTTTAAACAAAGGAAACCTACCAGGACTGTGGTGAAAATATTTTTTAACCAGTTGTTTTTAAGCCTGGCTTTGTTTACTCAAAATATAAAGTATTTTAAATTTATCACATTTTAAAAAAAAGGGGTAAATGCTTAAGAGTCTTTACCTTAACTTTATGCAACTTTATATAGAGTCTATAAGACCTTACATGTATAGCCACCACCCGTAAAGGCCCATTTTGAGCCAAGAAAAAGCTTACAAGTATTGAACTTCCAGTCAAATCTAATTACCCCCCCCCAATAAGGCTTTAAAAAGCTTTTTTCCCGTGCAACTAAACCTCTACTGCTGCATATGTCTCTGGCTTATCCCAGCAGATCACTGGGCAAATCCCAAGCTACTTTACATTGTGTAAAATGGTTAACAAAGAAAATCAATAAGTATACCTACTAGGGTTGGGCGATATCCCGGTCCACACTGAAAACCAGTCTTTATTTTTATTATAATATTAATTTTTCTTTGAATGTTGTAAAAGTGAAGCAGCTGTACACGTTGATGAAGATGACCCAGGGGAACTAATACCAAAAAGAGGAGCCACGTCTGTCATCTGGAGGTTCTTCAGATATAAAAAGTCAAACGTTGACCAAATGGCGATATATTGTAAATGCTGTAGAGGAAAATGTGGGTAAGAACGCTCTTGCATGAAGAAAAAAAAATACCGTCAAATACAGTGGAACCATTGTGACTAAGAAAAAAAGGTGATATGAAAATTTGGTCTATACTGCCCAGCCCTAATACCTACAGCTAAACTGGGATGATAACTGAAACTGTCATAAACCTCAAATGTCTACATGCAGCAGTGCATCTCCGTGATAGGCCTTCCTGGTTCCTGATTTGGTCTTTTGTGGCTGGAGGCAATCGCTGTCTTTACCAGAATTTTTGTACATTGTTTGCCACGTCTCTTTAAAATATCGTCTCTAATTTCACCCATGAATGCTGAGTGCTTAAGTTGCAAAATGTTTTTTTTGTTTTTCAGGTCCTGTGATAAAGATCTTCCTGCCGTCCTGTGACGGATTTTTCCTCTCAGCTGTTGGGTGTAAGGAGGAGAGGAAGCAAAGATGCCTAAGCCGGTAAGAGACTGAAAGTGCTTTATGACAGCTGACATACATATTTGACTTTTCTACAGATTAGTACAGTGTAAGGGGAAGAAACCAGGAAAACCACTTGATTTTTTTTTTTTTTTAATAATTTTGTCTGCCATTCAAATTTGAGTGTTTTACAGGCACAATGTGGCTGATTCAGGATATACGATATGAATCAGAAGCGTGAAAGTGGCTTGTTTTTTTTTCCTGCCAGTTCTGCTTGTATAAACCGACTCTTTAGAGCTGCTTTCAAGTTGTCATAACAGTCAGCAGGCGCTACTACCGAAAGCCTCATTTGAACAATCTGGAAAGTGGCGGTTTCATCCCCACGGCTGCTCCCACTCCTCATACTCCTCCTCCAAGTAAACAGCAGTCATAGTGTGAAGTGAACTGCCTGGCCCACAGGCCTCGCGACTGCAACACTGCTGCCATTGTTGCTTAAAGGGTGGAGAGAATGCCAGACTCTTAGGATATGAGCAACGCCAAAACAAAACCAATTTGATGCAGTCCCTTCATGGCTGTCTGCTTCCCACCGTTGCTGCTTTTCTATCATGAACAGACTTGGCAATAGCAAGCATGAGTCTGGGGAAATCTGTTGCAGTTATACCACTTTTAGGCAGTACACCCGCCAATGATGCAGGTCTACTCAGCGCACATTCGACCAACACTACAGCAAGACACAAGACAACTGTCACTCTTCTAAATGTTAACAGACTTTAAACCTTTTTGTAGTAACTGTCACATAAAAGTTGAGTTTCACTTCTGCCTGTCCGTGTTACTTTTAATCATCTCTATCAGTGTATTAATTTAGCCAAAGCTCATCGGCATCCGACCAGTGTCCAACCCTGTGGTGTTCCCTGTGCAGCAGGAGATTTATGGCAGCTGTTCTGTGTAATCTGTATTTTTAGTTGTCGAATTCAACTTAATTTGATAGTAAGCTTGCATTATGTGTCTTACTTGGACAAAAATCAAAGTTCAGTTGCTGAAGATTGCATCAGAAACTTTCCAAGGAAACAGGAGCGGGCTCTAGGCCATGCCACAAGTGAAACACATCTCTTGTCTGGCTCTTTAGGGGATGGGTGTTTGTATGTGTGTCCTTGGGTGAGTTAGGAAGATAGAAGAGGGATAGCCAAGCACTGACCTCATCGTTCACTTCCCCCTCTCGTCCCCTGAGTCACCGGGGCAAAATCCCAAAAACAGCTTCTGGGACAGCACGCCACTTTGCTGAGAATGACATTTGTGTCACAGACAATATCTGACAGAGAAAGTACAGCTTGTCGCGGGGAAGCACTGACATAATAAACAGAGGAAACAAGAGCAGGGTCCATCAGACATGACCTCCTCTGGGAATAGTATATGACACAAAAACCTTTTGGAGCAGTCTCTGAATGTCAGTATTCATATGCAAGCCTGAAAACAATTGCAAGGTTGCGTGGCAGAGTTTGCTGACTTAGAGGAGATTATGTTTTCAGTCACAATCACAGTACTCTGCAGATTTTCAAAGTTTGTTTTAAAGCAGAAACAAATTTTTCTGTTCATGGTAGGGCTTTTACAGTCAGCCATGTGGACATCCTGTTAATCCTGGAAATAAAGTTGTTTTTAAGAAAGTGCACCAAGGTCGCAGGAGAGCTTTTTTTGCTAATTTTAGAGTCATTGATTGGTTAGTAGATCTATTTTTCAATGCTGATTAACTGATCATGAATTGGATAGCAGCATCCTTATACATATTCTGATGACATCAGTATCCTATTCTCGCTGGCTGCTGTACCCTTTGGGCTGAGGGCAGGGGAATCGTGAGGAAGAGAGGCCATGCTGGTTTCCTAGCTTACAGCTGTTTTCCTGTTTGCTTAAGAGGTGGCCTGCTGTATACTTGGGGGGCGCCCAGTCTAAATCAATGTCCTGGCTCTGTCGAAGTGAAGACATTTGAGAGAAATGTCATCAGACTGCTGAGGGGCTGTCAGGATGAGGAACACACTCAAAGACAAATGTAAATGTGGGAAGTAGGAATTTGTTGTGATGCTCAGGAGATACTCTTTAGGACTTTTAAGAGTCAGGAAAGCAAGGAGGGTGGTTGTGTCAACAAGACTTATTGTTTCTAGGGAACATGAAAATTGGTTACATTTTCATTTAGAACTTTTGCTACAGTTAACATTTGTATTATGATTGACCAGTACTGTATTTTAGAGAGCAATGCCAAACACAGCCTTCTGTGCTAAAATAGAAGTCCAATGCAGAAGTACCAAAAGTTGCAGTTCCTGGTGCAACCACTTGAGGCTAGATGCAAAAATTAGTCATTCTAATAGACTCTTGTTAAAATTCAAAATGAAAAATGATTTTGGCCTCTATTGACATACCTACCTCTATGGACAGTAGGCAGTTTTTATTTTTTAAACTTATCCTTTTGGTTGTTGGCACTTTGTTAGGTGTGCTGACACAAGCCACTGTCATTGATAACTTAATACTTGGCTTCCCTTACCCTCCAGTTAGGTATGCTTTGTTTTTGATTTTGGTGCCTTTTAGATCATATTTGATGGAATTACAAATATTGGAATAACGCATATTATGAATTCCAGTGTGGTTCAGACTTCCCAAGATGCTTTTTTTAGTTTTACTGAGTGCAATTTGAGCATTTATTTGACTATTATTTAGTAATGATTTGCAGGTATGTGTGTCTGTGTGTTAAACCTATACATTTTTTGTGGATGCAGCTGGCTAGCCAAGCTTTCCAGCATTAGCTAACTTAGCACACCACGCTCTGGTCTAAATTGGGTCATTTTGCGCTCAGAAAAACCAACATGGTGGCAGCCAAAACATAAATGTTAAGGCTTTAAAATGCAGAGTCTAGAAAGCAACAGGTACTGGCTACGTACTGATTTTTAGAGACTGAAGAATTCAGATACTAATAGTACGTATTAATGGGGAAATGGAAAGTGATTATTGTTTTCCTTTCTAGGAATGTATTTCACAATGAGCAGCTTTTTGCAAAGACACCACTGGTTGCAGCTTATGTACAAAAAAAAAAACATGTTAAAGAAGAATTTCCCATGATTAGAGTGGCCATGCGAGGTGTTGGCGTATGCTTGACTGGTCGTTGGGCTTGTGATTATACTCCCAATTAAACTCCAAACTTAATTAAGACTTTGAAAATGATGCTGACCCTATTTTAGTTAGGAATCCCAGGATTAAAATCAAATTTAGGATGGACAGAACCAGCAAGCAAATCTCCAATTTTTATTACTAATGTGTTTTCAGGCACATTCAGTAGAGATGGCAGGTATTTCTGAAACTGCTAGGGAAGTAATCAAGTAGGGTAAGGGCCAGCTTTTATTATCCCTCTATTGTAGCTTCTTAAGTTTCTCACAATTCTGTACAACAATGAATAAGCAGTGCTTCCCACACAACATTCACCTTCTCTTCCCCCAAAGCATGAATGTTTTTGTTTGCAGGTAGTCGAGATTCCTTATCCGCTCTCACGCCTCCTTCCACTCCTCCCTCCTTTTGAGGACTGCTTCTCTCTGCAGGGGAGGTCAATCAGAGGGACAGACAGTTGCTCGGAGCCCAGCAGGCCAGATTAGCAGCTCTACTGATTGATGTGTGTGTGTCTTAAGGCCTCTCAGCAAAGCTCCTCTAAACAGCTTACAGTTACTAAACAGCTGCACATTTAACAATGGGCCCATTTGAGTGAGAACTTGTCTTTGCAGTTGAAATGGAGAGGAGGATTTAGGAACATCCCAAAGTGGCATCCCTCGTGAAACAAAACACAAATGTTCTTGGATTTTGTGCAACATGGAAACTTAATGAGATACTTGTTGGGATTTCTTTCTTTCTTTTGCTGGCCTCACTTGTTGTGCAGTGGCAATTAGTGGTGTGTATGTAAGAACACTGGTGTAGCAGCACTCAGCTGTGTGAGTGCTTATTAATGACTCATCTTTAGCAGTCAGTTAAGTCGCACTCTATATGTGTGTGGTAATTTGAGCTTCTCTGTTCAGTATTGAATAGCCAACCTGACCATGTGTGCTTGTTAGTGTTTATGGAGACTTCCACTCATGAGTAAATTAGAATAAAGTAAAATGATTATTGTGACACATTCTATTTCACAGTGATACTCCTGTTTGTCTTTGAGCGCACACCTTTCTGGGTTCGTTCCCTGCCACAAAAGGCAAAAGTACAAAGGCAGCTTTCAATAAATAGGACTTTAAGTTATATATGTGTACCATTTTTCCAAAGTCTGAGTAATTCTGTCAAATAATTGTGATCTTGATCTCAGTCACAATAATTTTGGTCCACACTGTCTGACCAGCTATGACAGTAAAGAAAAGATGGCAAACTGCAGTCCACCAGTCAGCGGGTGACCCAAAAAACAAAGACTTTTAATAAAAACATTTTAAAGGTTATTTAAACTTTAAAGTAAGGAAATTTGTATTTTGCTGATTATTTCTTTGTTGAAACAATGCTTCTTGGCAATAAATCTTGCACTGTTGGTAAGGAAAATGCATTTGTGGGTTCAGCAGCAGAGTTGAGTATATGGGCTGTGCCCATGAAGTTGCCAGATCTTCTCTGCCAATGCCAAAAAGCTTATTCTGCTATTGACTCTTCTTTGGTGTCTTTTATTGGATTGGATGATTGCTCTCTGCACAAACATGGCATATTTGCAGTTTAACAATTTATTCATTTAACAAACAGAGGCCTCAGCAGCATGTGGAAGAACCAAACACAGCCACAGCAGCCTGGCACCTCCTCCTCGTGCTGGTCTCACACTGCTGTGGGATGGCATCCCATTCTTCAACCAGCATTTGTCACAAGACAGCCAGTTTGGTTGTGTTGGTCACTCTGGAAGGAACAGCACGCCCAAGCTGATCCCACAAATGTTCAGTGGGGTTGAGGTCAGGACTGCAGGCTCTGTTGATTGTTGCCATCTTGGAGGATAGAGTTCGGTCCCAGACTGTGGAGATATGGGATTGCCACTGGTTTCAGAATATCTCTCTGCATTAAGACTGCCTCCACTGATGACCAAGCCTGCTTGTCAGCACCTGGGGTACCAGAAGCTCAAAACAAGAGTCCTAAAGATGTTTGGTATTGGCAGAGAGGGCACAACCCACATACTCAACTGTGCTGCTCAACCCACAAATGCATTTTTTTTTTATAAATGTGGCACCATTTAAGGGGAAATAAACAGGCTTTCCAATAGTATAAGGTTTATTGGCAAGAACTTTGGTTAAAGCAAAGAAATAATCAGCCAAACACAAATTTCCTTTCTTTTCATGATAAGTTTATTTAGGAGGTGACATGTCTGTTCTAATATCTGGGAAGGTATTCCATTTTTATGATTGGATTACAGACATTTACTTTTTTAAACTTTGGTAATCACTGCAATGATTGCTTCACAAGGTTTTGCTGTGCACCATCAGGCAGATCTCTCTCTTTCCGGGCAGAAGGAGGCTGTGCACTGCATGAGGGGAAGAGCAGTGACAATGTGTTGTCTCTGACTTTCTTGGAGTGATCATTTTCCATGTGAATACAGCCAAAATTACAGCACAGCCATTATCTTTATGGGGATTCACTCTGCTCCAGTTGTACAAATAGCCTGATTAGCAAAAAGGAGTTCTGTCCAAAACTTCCCAGCTCCACCCACAGGATTCACCTGCAGTGTTCAATGAATGCCACTGTGCCACATTTTGCTAATGTGGCAGCTGGTGACAATAACCAGTCTTTCTGTTGTCTGCTTTTACTGCAACAGCTTGCATAGTTTCCAACAGAATTAGATTGTATTTGTTATATATAAGTTGCTCATGTATTTTTAATTGCCAAATACTTTGTAATAAATAACTGAACATTGTGATGGGCTCCAAGCTCTGCTGTATCGGATTGCACTGATGATAGTCCTAGTTCTTCTCTGTGGACTCAGTGAGCTCAGTGTAGCACCTCCTGCAGGTTCTGGTTAGATTGGGCCTCTAGTTTCCAGCAGATCTCCAGAGCAGAACAAGGACTGCCATCATCAGCTGCAGTGTAATACAGCAAATACAGACTCCCAACCAGCCAGAAGGTAAACACAAGAAGGGAAGGGGCAGGGCTAGCTGGTGGGAAGCCACTGATACACAAATACACAGTTAAACAAAAAACAAATAGGGAAAATACTGAAATGAGTTGCCACATGCACTTGGGAGGCAGTCATTATAACTGGATCCTCTGCCTCTGAATCATGTAAATATACTTGCAAATCTATGTCAATAAATAAAATAAAGTTTATTCTAACAGTAATTCATTAAATTGATATTTAGTCAGTGGAAGGATTTATTTCAATGACTGTTTTTACACAAGTAAAACTGGTATCTGATATCTTGAGGTAAGTAGTAAGGCAGAGAAGAGAAAAGAAGGAATGAAGAGTTTTTTTTTTTTAAACATTTACTGGAAGTTTCTAAAATCTTTCCACTAGATGTTGGAACTACTTCTGAGACATGTCAGGCCAATGCCACAACTGGAACTTGACTCATCAAGAGGATATCCAGTGTCACACTAATTTTAGGGTTTGTGTTGTGCCTTTAGGAACTCTTACAGCTCGTCAGTTCACATAATGCATTTGCAAGGCATTATGATGGAATTAAGCACCTGGATTTATAGGTTGCGTTGATGGGTTTTTTTCCCCTGCTAAACTTGGCTAAACCTGCTAGTCTTTTAAATGTGTATTTGTTTGGAATGTACTCCTGGTCCAAGTCTTTCCTCAAATTGCTAACACTGTCCTAATTTTGGCTTTTTAAGGACCGTCATGTTGCCCAGTCAGCGTGTCTTGTGTCACCAGACAGTGTTGTTTAAGGACAGGCTTGCAAAAGTCACTCCTTTAAGGCATCTCAGTTGTCAGTGTCTGATTAGCTGTGTCAGTGCTTCGGCATGTTGTCGTCCCTCTTCTCCTCCCCCTCGCTCTGCAGGAGAGACAGGATTAACTAACCGTCTGGTCCATAAAGGATTCCACCTCTTTCTGCTCTGTGGGTTTGCTGTGTTTTGGCATACACACACACACACACACACACACAGAGCAGCACAAAGATTGGCTCTTTTGTGGCTGATGGCTGGCAGGACCCACACAAACAGGGGAAGGCACAGTTAAGACTGATCACTTGGAAACTCAAACGTAGCACTACACTGCCTAACTTTTCTCACAGTCACTAAGGCAGTTACTCATGAAATCAACACAAAGTCTTTATCTGTCAGTGAACCATGAATGTGGCATGTTGCTGTGGTGACTTTGTTTTGTGCACCTGCAAGAGTAGATTCAAATTTGGCCTTACTACTTGGGTGTGAGGTTTTTTGTTTTTTGCTTAATTGTGAAAAAAATATTTGCGGAGTGTTGTAAGGCAGTTAGCAAGTCACTTTTAACTCCATGATTTTTATGATGAAGATCTTTCATGTTCAGGAAGTGGAAGAGAAGGTTGTTGATGTTGTTGTTGTAGCAGCAGCTGTAATTTTCTAATGGCTCATGCAGAGGTTATTTTACAAGGGAGACCAGATCCACAGCCTGTTATCTCCACTAGAGACCAGCTATGTAAACAGTACATCAAAAACAAAATTCAACAAGTGTTTGTTTTCCATCTCTTAAAACTCTTAACCACAGTATGTCCACAAGATCAAAATAGAGGGGTGGATGTGTCAGTGCTCACCACCTCTGCTACCCATTGTTTTTTTCTCTTGGCTGTAGTTCCTCTTGTTTGAATGTTTGCAAGCCTTCAGGCACATCACACAAAATACAGAGTCATGTGAAAAGGAGAGCAGTGACCCTACTGCCTTATTAGCTTCAGATGGAATTTACCATTATTAGCTTCCTTCTGGATATTTTTTCCCATTAGTATCTGCATTTAAGCCAAGCCAACCAGGGGCAAGAGCTGGTGTTCTGGATATCAATACCTCCCATTTCATGTAACATTATCTTTAGTGTCCACATTGAAATGTTGACAGGGTCGTGTTGTCATAAGTAGCTTATGTTATTGGATTGCAGCCACTGGTGTCAAGTGCCTGGAGTAACCTCATTCATAAACTATCCCAGAATCACTTATAGTAATCTGACTAAAAATCTTCCAACCTCAGATTGGGACTTCCTTTTACATGAAGTACAGAAAATGTCACTTATGTGAAAATGAGAAATTAGAGCAGTATTCATGAGTATGCGTTAGTATCACAGAAAAATTAAATTTTTATGCACGACCCTGTGTTGCATCATTTTTAGTTCAGATTGCAAATTATTTTTTGTAGCTGAATTGTTTTCAGCGAGGTTTTTATTGGAAGACTTTGTTTTTGTTTTGGTTCGTTTTTTGTTTTTTTTGCAGAGTATTAAATCTTGTAGCTGCAGTGATGAAATAAATCTCTTCACATTTCAACCTTTTACTGAAAGTCTGTACATCTTTTTGCAGTTAATTTAAACCTGCTTGCAGCTAAGGATGGATACTTTAAGAAAATGCACAATTCAATTACTCTGTTCTTTTGAATGTTCTCAGATAGTTGTGGTAAACTTGTGGTGTACTAGCTTTACCTGGTGGAGTTTGCACTGGACCCTGTTTTTATTTGTTATTTAAAGGAAGGGTTTTTGAGGTCTGGCATCTTTGGCATTGCAGAATTTACATGTTTGTACACCACCAACTAATCTGTGTTTTGCATGTTTTGGTGGTTCAATACCTGGTAGTTAGTAGCCCATCCTTATGTTTTTGTTGTTTAATTATGGTCAGCAAACAGCTTCTAGGGACATTACTGAGAAATTCTGGCAGTAGTAGCACATTGCATTGTACTAGACACTGGGAAAATAACGCACAAACCGCTAGATTTCTTTTTTAAAGTTAACAGTTATTCAGATTTTCGAAAATTGTGACTTTCCCTTTTTTTGCAACAAAGATTTGCCACTCTTGCACCACACACTTATTTCTTCTGTTGTCATACCATACTTTTTCTCACTCCTGCAGATAACTTGCACAGTGTAGTTGCAGTATAGGTCCTTTTTCCATGAACTAACTTTTTTTTCTTTATTTTTGACTGAATTGGTCCCCTTTGCAGAATCCTTGCTGAAAGAGTCTTTGGCAATAAGTAAGTCATAGAAAGCCATTTAGTTACTTGAGGCTTGATCTCAGAAATGGATTGTTGCACATTATAGCGTGGCCATGCAGAAAACATCGTGCAGGATATCTGTATTGTGGGGAAGTGCTGCATCATTTAATGGGTAATTAATGAGAAGGAGATGCAGCAAGATACATTGTGGGCTGAGTTCCATGTGGGAGTCCAGTTATGTGCTGTACATTCACAAGTTTCATGGATTATTCATTGCAGGGATATTGAGAGAGAAAGGATGAAGGCAAGAGAGTGTCAAAGACAAGAGGGGAGGAAAAGGAATGCAAAGTAAGCATTCCTGAGGTTTTGTATATAATTACTGGGAGGAAAAGGATGGTTTATTCCCTCAGCTTCTTCTTTCTGTATCCCTTTTCCTTTACCACCTCCTTTTCTTTTGTATGTTTGACTAATCTACAGTAACAGTACTGTTACTTACTCACAAAGGGAGTATACCCCAGATCATCTCCATCTTACTTCCTGTTGCGCTTTACAGCCCCACTCTTTTTCCCCCTCCCCTCACGCTCTTGCTAAACTTTGCTTTTGCACCCTGCCTCTCAGCTTGCTTCTCATCTGCCTTTCTATTCTGCATTTTCCTCTCACTTTTCGTGTTAACCACCACTGAGGCAATGCACGGCTCACTGTATGAGTAGGTGTGGGAGGAAGGATGTCAGATGCCACAGAGGTCAGCCCTGCTCTGTTCTGTGCCATCATCTGCTTCTAGGCCTACTGCCAGTGCCGCTTAAAGAGGAACAGCCAATGACTGAGGTTTATCCTCTGCTCCACCCCAACAGAGGTCTTTGCCTTGAAAAAGTGTGGCTTCTCTCACTGGTAGAGTGCTGAGAGGGTAGGATGGAAAGGATTTGACACATTGCCCACGTATGGATAAAATGTTCTGCTATTGTCCTCGGTAAAAATTCTGTAATTTCCTGGAATATTATTGCTCAGTTGAGGAAGACTTGGACAGCAGCACTTGACATGAACTGTCAGTAGTACTGGTGCATACGTGCTGTGCACCACATCCTGTATTCTGAGACAGCTGTAACTTTCATCTGTGCAAAAAGTGAATGTTGTATAAAAGGAGACATTTTGCCCTGTTTTTGTCAGTATCTCCTCAGTTCCTTTCAATTCTCCGTGAGCCTCCTTACTTGCTCAAAACCAATATTATAAATTTACATTCATTTGGATTTCCAGATGTTTAAAATTGTATAAAGTTTTCCGTTGCTGTGAATCTCTCACTTAAGAAGGGTGCATTACTTTTCAGTGGGATTTAACTCGTGAGTGAAAGGGGAACAAGTCATCATTTGATACTCCTTGAGGCCTCTGCTGGCTAGTCAAACAGTGGAGTAATCAGGCACATGAGATGAAGCGTTGTCCTGCATAAATACCCTGAATTTTGTAGACTTCGTTTTATATAACAGCTTGAAGAAACTGTCTTTCAGGAGACTTGTTGATTTGACCTGCTGGTTTATGACTAGCTAGGGACCCACCTCCCTGGTCCAAGAGTTCCTTCGAATTTCATCTGTCTGTAATGCTCTTTAAAAAAAAAAAATTCCTTAGATATTTCCTGGCCCATTCTTGCAGTTACAGTATTTTGTTTAAATGTTATAACTGCCTAACAAGGGAAGGGTTAAGAGGGAATGATGGAGAGAAATAGTTTGCAACATTTGCAAAAAAGTGAATCTTGTTGTTTTTTCTAGATCAATGTCCGTGTGACCACCATGGACGCAGAGTTGGAGTTTGCAATCCAGCCAAACACCACAGGAAAACAGCTTTTTGACCAGGTGAGTTTAAAAAAAAAAAAAATCAATTGATGAGGACATAACCTTGGCATGTAGGGGTCTGGGTGCTGTCAACTTGTTTTTCTTTTGTCTCTTTCCCCTGCACAGTGATTTTTGGTGCCTCCAGATAGATTTTAGGCAGCACCAAAGAAAATAATTTCCAAACTAATAAGAATTGGAAGTAAAACTCTCCCTGAGTTTAATTGTCTCTGCCACAGAGTGTTAGATGCAGGAATCGATTTTGTAATTCTCAGAAATCAAAGAAAAACTCTAACTAGAGTGTAAGAATCCACTTTTCTTTTTTCCTGCTCCTAGGTGGTGAAGACAGTGGGCCTGCGAGAGGTGTGGTTCTTTGGCTTACAGTATGTGGACAGTAAAGGTTACATCACATGGCTGAAACTCAATAAAAAGGTAAGTCTCCCTTTGCTTTAACTTGCTCTGTTTGCCATAAGCACAAAATAAAATCCATTGCTATTATTTTATTTAAATGCTTACACTTTAACTGTTTTTCTTAAATTCTTTGTCAGGGTCTTTCTCTTTCACTCTCACGTTCATGTTTCATCCAGTGTCGGTATCTATTGTTTCTCTGGTATTTGCCCAGAAGCAGTACTGTAGTACTGGAGCCTCAGATGTGCTCTTTCAACAGGATTCTTCTGTCACTCACCCCGAAACACCCTCCAGCCTTAACACCCCCTCTATTATAGTGTGTCTGTATGTTTCAAAGCGTGTATTACAAAAAAAATTTCCTCACACTCCACAAGCGTTTGTGCATATGAGAGCAAGACAGGGACAAAAAAAAAGCAGAGGCTACAGAAAAGTAGTGATAAAAAAATTCCAGTAACGTTAAAGTGTTTTGAACCCAGTACATGTTGATGGTTAAAGGTGTGTTTAAAATGTGTCGTGGAACCTCCAGCTACCGTGGACCAGCACAATCCTGACAGGATTTTGTCTAACAAGTGAGGCTCCAGTGGGTGTCAGCTGTGCACATATGTATAGCCCACTCCGCCGGCATACTACTATGTCATGAAATAAATATATATATATATATATATATATATATATATATATATATATATATATATATATATATATATATATATATATATATATATATATATATATATATATATATATATATATATATATATATATATATATATATATATATAAATATAAAAGAACTTATGGGCTGACGTGTCACATTACTGAAGTGTTATGTAATGAACATGAAGGTTTAGTACACTCCATTAACATGCTTTTATTTTTTTATTTTGGAATACAGCCAAGCCTCAATGTATCGGTACAGAATCATCTATTTTTGATTCATAGACATAACATTTTTTTTCTTCATATGTGTAGAGGCTGACAAATCTAATATCTGCTGATATATCAGTATGGCTAGTTTATTGCTATACTTTATATATTGATTAAAGGAAGTGACCATGACTGTGTCAATTTACGAGCTTTATTGTAGTTTGTTCTTCCCTCAAGGCTATTCGCTGAAATGTAGCATTGACACAAAGTTTGTCATCTGCTGATACATTGATGGATAGATAATGACGCCATTTTCCTTTAATCCAGGTGACTCAGCAAGATGTGAAGAAAGAGAGTCCTCTGCAGTTTAAGTTCAGAGCCAAGTTTTTCCCTGAAGACGTCTCAGAGGAACTAATCCAAGAGATCACCCAGAGACTCTTCTTCTTGCAGGTAAATCCACACACTCAGGACATCACAACACTTTTAACAAGTGAGAGGTAAATGTGAAGTTATTTCAAAAATGCACATTATCTTATTGTTTTTGGTTTGTTTTGAGGGCTAGGAGTGTTGTTAAACAGGTACAAGGAACCATGTTAATAGTGTGTAGAAGGTATGCAGTATTATAATATTCAGTCTCTAAATGTGAATGGTTTAAAAAACCCTGTTAAGAGACTCAGGATCATCTCAAAGTAAAAACGAGAGAGGGTTGACATTGGTTTCTTGCAAGAAACTCATTTGTCAAATGAAGAACACAAGAAACTAAAGAAAATGGGTTATAAAAACACATATTTTGTATCCCATAGATTTGGTAAAAAGAGAGGGGTAGCCATTCTTATATCAAATAATATCAGGTTTGACCTTACTGCTGAACATAAGGATAAAGAAGGCAGATTTGTATTGTTAAAGGGGAAATTAGAACAAGAAGAGGTCACTTTATGTAATGTCTATGCACCCCCTGGTAGCAGTATATATTTCTTTAAGGAGGTATTTTGCCTTATCGCTGAAAAAGCAAGCGGGGTATGTATATGTGCAGGCGATTTTAACTTGCTTTTAAACCCAAAACTTGATACAACCAGCCATGAACGAAGGACAACTCACTTGGAAAAGCAATTTAAAAAAATTCTGCAAGAACTGGGACTCATTGATATATGGAGATATATTCATAAACATGACTGGGAATTTACCTTCTATTCAACTAGACATAACATACATACGAGAATTGATTTTTTTTTTATGTTCAGTAAGGATCTCCATGATTGGACAAAGAGACATCTCTGATCACTCGGGTTTAACTATGAACATTAGTTTAATCAAAAGCCCTAAGAACACTTTATGGAGGCTTAACACAAGTTTATTAAATAGTACCTCATTTAAAGCGGAAATGGCAGAGGAACTGAAAATCTACTTAGAACTTAATGATAATGGAGCAGTTAGCCCTACAGTCCTGTGGGATACAGCTAAAGCATATATTAGGAGCAAAATTATTGCAAAATATGCCAATTTGAAGAAGATCAGATCAAAAAAAACTATCAGATTTGCAGGAAAATTTGAAAAGATTGGAACAGATGCATTCGATTAATAGAAACCCTTCACTGTTGGAACAAATGAGGCCTGTTAAGCAGGAGATTCACAAAATTCTAAATGAAGAAATTGAAAAAAAAAACTTAAATATATGAGACAAAGATATTATGAGGCAGGGCCTAAAGCTTCCAAGCTGTTTTCATGAAAACTTAGGAAACAACAGGTGGAAAACACAATTTACAAAGTTCGAGACATAAAGACAAGGGAGATGACTAATAAACTAGAAGAAATTCATAGGTCATTTGAAGAATATTATGCAGCTTTATACACTCAGCCAGGCAAAGTAGATGATCATATAATTCAAAAATTCCTTACTTCATTGGATCTTCCATCCATAGGGAAAGAACAAAATGATAAATTAATGGCAGAAATATCAGTTGAGGAAATTGACCAGGGAATATCAAGTCTTAGGACTAACAAATCACCAGGCTGTGATGGATTCCCTTCGGAGTGGTATAAGAGGATGAGGGGACCCTTACTCCCATTATTAATGGCTTCTTTTAACCATACTCTGAGAGGAGGTGCCCTTCCACCATCATGGCAAGAAGCATTTATATCGGTCATACCAAAGGTGGGGAAGGACAAAACAGATCCTAAAGGATATAGACCAATTAGTGTGTTAAATATAGATTACAAATTATATGCCGCAATTTTAGCTAAGAGGTTGAGTATCTTGATGCCTTCTCTGATAGATGATGATCAGATGGGTTTCATTGGTATTAGACAAACACATGACAGTGTAAGAAGGGCCATTCATATTATTGACCATATAACTAAAGGAAAAACAAGTGCAGTCCTTCTCAGCCTAGATGCCGAGAAGGCGTATGATACGGTAGGATGGGAGTTCCTGTTTCAGGGAATGAGGAGCTTTGGGTTATGCGATAGATTTGTTCAATGTATAAAAATGATTTACTCTTCCCCAACAGCAAGAATTAAAATTAATGGAAGCCTTTCAAATCGAATAGCATTACAACGAGGATGTAGGCAGGGCTGCCCATTAAGCCCACTACTGTTTAACCTCTTTATTGAGCCATTGGCTCAGGCTGTCAGAGAGGAGACAGGGCTGGAGGGGGTGACAATAGGGGGTGTGGAAAACAAAATATGTCTTTACGCAGATGATGTCTTGTGACAATTAAAAACCCTGAACCTGGTATCCCACTGCTTATTAACTTCCTTTTATGGTAGACTTTCCGGTTATAGAATCAATATACAAAAGACTCAAGTCATGACATTTTCTTTTGCCCCCTCAAAACAATTAACGGCTAGCTATCGATTCAATTGGCACCAACCACAAATAGAGTATTTGGGTGTTTTATTAACAAAAAAATCTCACTCAATTATACGATGTTAATTACAAATGGATAAATAAGAAAATATATGAGGACCGTGATAGGTGGAGCTTGCTTCCCCTCGACCTCGGCAGCAGAATTCGAACAATAAAGATAAATGTTCTCCCAAGACTGCTATATATGTTTGCAGCACTCCAGGTAGAGGTCCCAGCAAAACAATTCAGGGAGTGGGATAAGCATTTTTCAAGGTTTATATGGAGTAATAAAAGGCCAATAGTAAGATATTCAACCCTGCAGCTGCGGGGGAGAGAGGAGGGATGGCTCTCCCTTGTTTATTGGATTACTATTTGTCTGCCCAACTCAGACCGCTAGTGTGCTGGTGTAACCCAGTCTATGAGGCAAAATGGAAGGACATTGAGCTTTCCTTGCTGGACTTCCCTATACAGTCTGTTTTGGGCTGCTTGGACAGGCTGCCCCAAGTACACCAGGTACAAAATTTGTGTGTAAGTTCCTCCTTGAAAAAGTGGGCAGAGGTGGTTAAAAAATTTCATCTCACCAAGCAGATAAGGGTGTTAAGTTGGCCTGCATATCACCCTTGCTTCCTTCCGGCATTGATAGATCACAAGTTTAGAACTTGGGCAAAACAAGGAATCACCTCATTTTGTAAAATAATAGAAAACGGGGAGTTATTAAATTTTGAGGATTTGTGCCGGACTTACGAAGTGGGCAGAGAAGATTTCTATCGCTACTTACAGATCTGGAGTTTCTTTGAGAGGGAAATTAAGTTCCCTGATTTGGTTGTAAATCCAGGAATAATACAATTATTCATGGATGCATATGCTGCCAAAAGTACAAAAGGCATCATTGGTAAACTGTATAGAAATTTCTCATCTATGAATAGGAACTCAACAGATTATATTAGGCAGCGGTGGGAAAAAGAAGCAAACAAATTCTTTAACATGGCGTGATTTTTGCTGGAAGAATTTAATCAGATTTTTTATTACACCAAAACAGAAATCGAGAATAGGTTGCTCACAAGCTGCGTGCTGGAGGGAGTGTGGGGAGGTCTGTGCGGACTGCTTTCATGTCTTTTGGGCTTGCCCGAAGCTGAAGATTCTCTGGAATGCCATAAAGCAAGTAATCTATGAAACTCTGGGTATAACTTTAGCTTTTTCTTTTACTACTATGTACCTTGGAGAACCTCCTGAAGGTCTTAGTGTAAGCGATACATATTTGCTGAGGATATTTATGATTGCAAGCAAGAAGGCAATTACTAAATGTTGGCTCCAGCTAAGCCCTCCCACCCTGAACCTCTTCGTGAATATTGTAAACCTGATTCATAACATGGAGATGTTGACTTTTTCAATACGTCTTCAGAGGGAGAAAGGAGAGAGAGACTGGGGAAAAATGGCACTGTTATACGCTCAAAGACTTGGAATAGTTATCTGGTGTGAACTGGGAGTATCTTGCTTTTCTGGTTGATTTGTATCCTGTACCTAGTGTATATGTAGAATAGTAATGTGCCTGTAAAATATGATGAACAATGTGATCGCTTGTTACCTGCCC
The DNA here is from genome assembly GCA_024447675.2 of Pterophyllum scalare. NCBI lineage: Eukaryota > Metazoa > Chordata > Actinopteri > Cichliformes > Cichlidae > Pterophyllum > Pterophyllum scalare. The sequence continues at coordinate 84,160 of JAMQGT020003458.1, forward strand.
TAGCCCTCTTGTTTGCTTGTTTACCTGTTATTTTTTCTGTATCAAAATAAATAAAAATAAAGTTTTTAAAAAATGCACATTATCATATTGCGCGTTGCTGTCATTTAGCTCGCTCAGTGCTTGGCATACGTGTTAACTGAGTGTTGAGTAAATTTGATGTGTTAAATTCACTCCCCTTTTCTGCCAGGTCAAAGAGGCCATCCTGAATGATGAGAATTACTGTCCTCCAGAAACAGCTGTGCTGCTGGCTTCATACTCTGTCCAGGCAAAGTATGGGGACTACAACAAAGAGGTGCACAAGGCTGGGTACCTTACTCATGACAGGCTGCTTCCTCAGAGGTGCGCATACACACAAAGGGTTAACATCATATATGTAATTCTGATGTCAGCCAGAGTAACTCAAAACTAATTCTGGAGGTGGACTTTCATTCTCTGCCTGTAAAATTGAAATGTTGGAGTTTTTATGATTTCCTCTTTGAAGAAGCACTTCTGTGCTGTTTGACATTCCTTCAAGTCATATTTTGTGTGTGTGTGTGCGTGTTTGTATAGAGTCCTGGAGCAACACAAGCTGACTAAGGAGCAATGGGAGGACAGGATACAGACCTGGCATGAAGAACACAAAGGAATGCTCAGGTGTCTATCAGACCTTCTTGACACATTCTCTACCTGAAACCCCATCATAAACACAACAAATGTGTGTCTGAGTAAATTGTGCAATACCAAAGATTTCATGAGTTTTTCTTTCTTTCTTCTAGAGAGGACTCGATGATGGAATATCTTAAAATCGCCCAGGACCTGGAGATGTATGGAGTCAACTACTTTGAGATCAAAAACAAGAAGGGCACACAGCTGTGGCTGGGCGTGGATGCTCTTGGACTCAACATCTATGAACACGAGGACAAGTAAGGAATACACACAAAGGGGATGCACTATTCTTGGAAAAAACAATTTTCTCACTAATCCTATAGTGCAGGTTTTAGTCTAGTAGTGGTGAGACTAGACCTCAGCTTCCAAAATGTTTTTTTTTTGTTTGTTTGGTTTTTTTTTTCAATAATATAATGAGGTCAGCATTTTGAGGCTTTGCATGAATCTCATCACACAGACAAAAGCCTCAGAGCTGCAGCTTGCAGTTGATTGCTAAACAGCCTCGAACAGTGAGCAGTTGTAGGCTTTACTACACAGTGTGTCACAATCAGAGCTGCTGGTAAATGCGCGTCGACACATCAGTTTGTGTGTGTGTGTGTGTGTGTACATACCTGCTATGTTGGCGTCATCACAAGATCAAAAGCTCATTTTGAATTCAATCTAAAATGGGGGGGGTGTCAAATTTTTGATTGCAACTATGATGATGATGATGATGATGACTTTTAGCTGAGAGGAACAACTGTGCACCCCACGCTGTTTTTCCACAGAGGGGGTGCATATATTAATTTCACCATAAAATTATAATTATCAGGCAAAGCTTTTACTCTACCTACTCTAAGTAGGTGTCTGTGAAATCTTTATGTTCTAATGAATTAATGAACTGAACCTTGAATGTAGTATTTAAGATATGTTCAAAAACTTCAGTCATCTAAACTAGTTGGCAAGTGCTTCAAATACCCAGTGGATGGAGTTTATTATACGGGGCTTGGTTCGTGCTCTTTGTTGGGACCACAGAGCTTATACTGTTGCACTCAAAACAAGTCCGATCCCCATAAACATGTGGTTGTTTGGTTCTGATGGTATTAGGAGTTGTGATGTAGATTATGGTAACATCTTTGGGGAAACAGTGAGACATTTTACAGTAAAAAAGAAAACTCTTACTGTCTTAAGAACAAACACTTGTTTCAGAGTATATCAGTACTGCTTTTTAACATTAACTCGTTGAATAAATCAGCCATACTAGCTAGCTCTGTTTTATCTAGCTTTGTGACACAAGTGCTAACAGGACATGCACAATGTCCAAAAAGCTTAGAGGAAACGAAGATATTTTTAGAAAACTGAGTGAGAGGTGGAGAAAGGAAGACTCTCTCTCTCCATTGTAGTAGTCCTTCCTGTCCCCTCTGGTCAGATTTATTTCCCCGTTTGTGAGAGGATAGATTTACTCACCGCTCTTGTAACATTTCCTATCGCTGTCTCTCTGCGTTGCCTTTGTTTACGTTATCTGAGGTCATGACAGCCGCCCTCATCCTCCTCTCATCCAGATGACGAGGGACGGAAAAAAGCAAACTGGCAATGGCACGATAACAAGGGATAGTTTTTCTCTCTGTTGGCTGTAACTTCCTCACTGTCCCTTCCCTTTCTGTGTTTTTATTACCTCTTTTTCACAAAGCATCTACTACTACTCTTATTACTGTCAGCCAGTGAGTGTGACACCTGATACTGCCACTACTCACACGAGCTTGAAAGACTCTTCAGTGTCATAATTTCCTGCAAGCTGATCTGTTCACACTGGGCACCATCTGCTGGCTGAATTTTATAACACAGGCTGCAGCCTACCATATTGACATGCAAGTGTAGCTGTTAAAAGTGCACACAATTAACCCCCTTGCTTTTTTTTTTTTTTGCTTTTTTTTTTTTCTCAATTCAGGTTGACACCAAAGATCGGCTTCCCCTGGAGTGAGATTCGAAACATCTCTTTTAATGACAAGAAGTTTGTCATCAAACCCATCGACAAGAAAGCACCCGTGAGTGTTGCGTTCAATCCACAAATCTTCACCTTCCAGCATTCTGTAAATGCTTCACACTTTTCTGTTTCGCTCTCTTTTATTAACGCCTTTAGGACTTTGTGTTTTACGCCCCGCGGCTGCGCATCAACAAGCGCATTTTGGCACTGTGCATGGGTAACCACGAGCTGTACATGAGGAGGAGAAAGCCTGACACCATCGAGGTGCAGCAGATGAAAGCTCAAGCCCGGGAGGAGAAGCACCACAAACAGTTGGAGAGGTACCGCAGAACATTACTTAGAACCTCAAAAATATTTTGTTTCATTCTGTTCTGTCCATACAAATTGTTAAGCAGTTAAAGATTGAATGGACTGTTGTAAAAATGCATACAATTGTATCAGACCAATGTTTTTATTGATTTAGTATTAGTCCATGATTTAAAAAAGGCAGTTGATGACAAGTAACTGCTACAGTAGAGCCTTTCCATTAGAGGGCAGTCTCGCCTCTGCTGCTCAAACATCAGGCAGGAGTATTTTATTAATTCTGCAGTATCACTTGAACTTTCCTCACATCATGGTTAGAGTATTTGATGCTTGTGTTTTTGTGTATTTTACAGTCATATCGTAAAATGGATGTTTCACACTTCCATTTTTACTTTGCTGTTACACAAAAAGTGATCTGAAACGTGTAATTGCCAACCTTCTCAGGGCCCAGCTGGAGAATGAAAAGAAGAAGCGAGAGCATGCAGAGAAGGAGAAGGAAAGGATAGAGCGTGAGAAAGAAGAGCTCATGGAGAGGCTGAAACAGATTGAAGAGCAGACGATGAAAGCTCAGAGAGGTATCCATTTTCCTTTTTCATCCTCCCATCTGTTTTCTTATTAACTACCATCTCCCTCTTTGCTCCTGTCTGTCAAATTAGATAATCTCTCTAGGGTTGCAAGTCAAGGCCAATTACATCTTTTTATTACGATTGTGTAACCAGAATAAACAAAGATTTAGTGAAGCCGTTGCATGGGGAGGCTGTGGCTCAGGAGGTAGAGCAGGTCATTTACTAATCAGAAGGTTGGTGGTTCGATCTCTGGCTGCTCCAGTCTGCATGGTAAAGTATCCTTGGGCAAGATAGTGAACCCCAGATTGCTAGTGATGCATTCATTGGAGTGTGAATGTTTCTGTGAATGTTAGATAGAACATAGTGAGCTCTAGAGAAAAATGCACACACATTCACATTAGTGAATGAGACCTGTTTTATAAAGCACTTAGTGTTCAAGTGGAGTAGAAAAGCACAAGATGAGAACCAGTCCATTTACCGCTTTAATTTTTCTCGTTGCTGTTTGTTTTTATTCTTTATTTATTTTAGAAAAACACATTTTCACTCGTATGTCCACTGCCATAGTTCAAATAAACAAAGGGAAGGAACTTACAAAACACAATTCACTAAACATAAATTGTATGCTTGCAGCTGCAGTTTTAAACTAAAGTTTAGTTGCAACCACAGGAGGTCATACTGAGGTTTGAATTTAAATGTTGACAAAATAAATCTGAGCTTATTTATGACATGTTTGTGCCTGCTCTCCCACAGAGCTCGAGGAACAGACTCGCCGTGCCATGGAGCTCGAGCAAGAAAGAAAGAAAGCGAGGGAGGAAGCTGAGCGGCTGGAGCGAGAAAGACAAGCGGCTGAGGAGGCCAAGGCAGAGCTGGCCAGACAGGCTGCAGACCAGCAGAAGACCCAAGAGCAACTGGTGAGTGTTGTTTGACTGATGGTGGGAGCAGTGCCAAACTGTCACATGTGTTTTATGTTTGTGCACTTACAAGGTTCTGGTGTCTGTCTGATTATTTCATTGCAGGCTTCTGAACTGGCTGATTTCACAGCAAAGATCTCTCTCTTAGAAGACGCCAAGAAGAAGAAAGAAGATGAGGCCATGGAGTGGCAGCACAAGGTAGAGCAGTCTTCATCAATGACTTCATACACCTAATGAGTTAAACATGCGGAAATCTGTCCAGGTTCTGCATGCTGTGGCTAAGTTTTGTTCAGAGCTTAAATGAAAATGTGCTTAACATCACTGTGATTATATCTGATCTGGTGCCCTAGATCTTTAACCATGGGTCTTCACTGTGGTGTCCTTTGCTCTCACATGTCTGAGAGTTTGTGAAGTGTCTCTGTCTTAATTTCTCCCTCATCCTTGTGCCTCCACCTGCAGGCTCTGTCGGCCCAGGAGGACCTTGAGAAGACTAAGGAGGAGCTGAAGACTGCAATGACAGTGGTGCCAGCACCTCCAGGCGGGCAAGCTGAGAACGAGCACGATGAACATGATGAGAACCATGCGGAAGCCAGCGCCGAGCTCTCCAATGAGGGCGTCAGCCAGGTAGACCTACGCAGTGAAGAGGCTCGCGTCACTGAAGCCCAGAAGAACGAGAGGGTCAAGCAGCAGCTGCAGGTGAGAGCTAGAAGTGAAAAGCTTTGGGGTGGAGTTAAAAAATAACAACCTGTGGTTCAAATGAAATCTGAAATTTGTCTTTGAAGGGCTTTATCAAAACCTGTCATATATAAAGGATAAAGTTCCCCCACTGTGGTGTGCACCTTGCGCTGAAATGAGGTTTAGCCAGAAATCCCCAGTCTTATAACAAATACAAAAAAAACTTTAGTTTCATGTAACCAAAACAAGTTTGCGTTACACAAACATAAATAACAATGAGATGATATTATTTTCTAACAGCAGTTTTGTTGCAAAGAAGAAACACGGGCCAAGAAATGGCAGATAAGGGTAAGATGAGGCATATTTCTGTGTCCGTTCTTCTTTAAACTCCTGTTTGTCACAGGAGGAGATGTGCTGGCTTAGACTGTAGCCTGGCTTTAAAACAGACTTTCTGGAAATTAAGTGATCAGACAGATAATGTCCAATCTAATCTTTTTTTTTTATAAATACCTTTTTAATAAATTACAAAGACTACTACTAAGCCTGGCTACTGCCTAGGCCAGGACTGGGACTGAAGCTATGGCAAGAAGAATTTCGAATGGGTTTTACATTTAAAAAAAAAAAAAAAAAGCCAGGAACCTCACACCCAGGCCTGCACCTGTAAGCTTGTATCAGCTTCCCCTCCAAAGATGATTGATGAAGAAACAGACTTTGGTCAAACCAGTGCTGATTCCTGCTTCTGTGTTTTTGCCCCCAAAACAAAACACTTTTCATTTAGTTGTTAGTGAAGACTAAATATCACTCACAGGGAGCCAGAGGCTAAAGAAAGTTGGCTTTGCGTCACTGAGGTGTTTAATTTGGAAATGAAGCGTAGTTTCGTTTTTCTCTTCCGCACGTCCTGTTTCCTTTTGTCTCGTCTGCAACATCTCTGCCGCCCTGATCACCACACGATTTTCTCTCTTCTTGGCTTTTTTTTTTCTCCTCTGTCTTCTCCTCCTGTTGCTCCCTCTTCCTCAACCACTCATCCTTTCTTTCTCTTTGATCTCTCAGACACTGAGTTCAGAGTTGGCCCAGGCCAGAGATGACACCAAGAAGACACAGAACGACGTGCTGCACGCCGAGAACGTGAAGGCGGGCCGAGACAAATACAAAACGCTGCGCCAGATCCGACAGGGCAACACAAAGCAGCGCATTGACGAGTTTGAGTCTATGTGAGAACAGCACCTCAGGGTTACCTGCTCCCCTTAACGGCTGCTCGATTTTTTTATTTTTATTTTTTTCCATGGACAACATATGCTGCCGTCCTTGTAATCCTATCCAGTCTCCCACAACGTCCCCCAGGCTATCTCGAGAAATCATCTTATCCAATTTTGCCAAAGTCCTGCTCCACTTCTCCACTCAAAGTTTGGATTTCTCCCTGATGTGGAGCTGCACACACGCCACTCTGAACAAGCGAATTATCGTGTTGCAGAGATCATCTGTAATGCTTACATGGAGGGGGGAAATGTAACTACAAAACCAAAATGGAAGCAATTGGATTTTTATTTTGAGTCAACATGGCCATAGAGAGCTTCTTTTGTTTCTTCTTATTTTGCTTGACAACTTGTATGCAAAGCTTTAGTATGATTCCATGTTTTCAGTTAAAGATTTCCTGTCCTCTTCTAAGTTTTTAAGTTTCTTCTCTCTGCTTTTGTTTGACTCGTTTTATTGATGGCGCCCGCCTTTTTTAGTTGTCTGTCGAACACATCGAGGCCGGAGTTTAGGGGCAGATTAGATCACTGTTTTCATTCAGCGTCAAAGCACTTCAATGCTAACATCATGCCCAATCATATCGCCCGCTAGATATGCTAACACTCTGAAGTTGTTAGAGAGCTAATTTAACTCTACTCACTCAAGTCAAACTATAGTTGAAATGTGACGTTTATATACAAGAAACGATAACACTTAAGTATTTTAATAGTTTCATTACAGGCTGAAATCAGTAATAGCAATTTTTTGTAAGAAAATATTACTGCGAATAAAATTGAAGTGATCCTCGTAGGTGAAAGAGCCACCCAACTTTTCACATGGCAGGTTTTGACGAACGAATGTAGCAAAGGTAACAAAGGGAAAGTGTTTTTGTTTAGTTTTTTCCTCTCTTTAAATTCACAGGAGTCATAGGATATCAACTTGTGCCACTAAGCTCTCACCCTCAGGCTTAAAAGTATTGTCAAGATAAGCTAATTGGTAGTGTAGCTTTTGCGTCCCAGTGTTTCATTCCCGGTCACCATAGATGGTTTTCTCTGCCTACCAGCTCACAAAGGAACCCAGGGAACAAAAAAAGGACAGACAGAGGAATGGTACTGCACCCGAGCCTTTTCTCTGTCTGTCCGGTGTGTTTGTGTGTGTGTGTGAATGAGTATGAGAGTGTGTTCATGTATGGAAGCTAAGGCCTGGTGCCTCTCTGGCTGGGGAGCTTATGAAAACATCTGTCCCGGTTCGGGACAAATCTCTACCTCAGTAATAATAGCGGCGGTGACTGACAGTCAAACACTCAGGATGTTACCCCCCCCCAAAAAGGAACAAAAAACAGTCATGATTTTACTTGATTACTGTTGCATTTTGGGGGCTTTGCTCCCGGGCAGGCTACACTTTTTTTTTTGTCAGTTACTTTCTGGCTGTATTTTGGTTACGATTGCTTGAGAATATTTAGGGTTCATGTGAAATCTGGTTTAAAGAGTTATTTTTTTACATATCAAGCTAGTTTTTACACAACAGTTTCTCCTGGCCTTGCTCAGATGTTGTGGTTCATTTTTACCCCCCCCCCAAAAAAAAATAAATAAATAAAAGTCCCAAAAAATGAGGAAGTTGAGTAAACAAATGCTGCAGAAAGCTAGGTCAGTCTGCCGGAGTCCTGTGAAGCATTTAGGGGTCTTCTTGGGAGCAGTGACCTGCTCTCGATGGCAGGCTTATTTCCACAGAAGTACCTTGAACTCCAGAGCTTTTAAAAGGCTCTCATTATTTAGAATGGACAAAAAAAAATGTTGTCTTCACTGTTAATATTATGTCAAGGAGACCGTTTCAGAGGTGCAGTGGAACAGTGGGGCTGAGATGAGTTTATTAGAAGCTCTTAATGCAAACAGACCTCGCTATCGTGACTGATTGCAATCAAGTGGAGAGTAGGCCAAAATTTCCTCCCTGAATCTTTATAAATTCATACCTAATATAAGACAACAAATGGACTCCACCTTTTGTGGTGTGGGAAATATGTTCCAGGGTGCATTTTTGAAATGAGTAAACCTGAAGTTTTCCACTTTTTTCTTTCTTTTTATTAATATGATGGAAATGTTTATGGTGTTATTGCTATATTTGACGGCTGGTGTAAGTTTTTTTTTTTTTTTACGAGTTTAAAGGTAACACACTTGTATGACACAAGACACTGAAGCCTGCCTTCTGTGTTTAACTTCAGTGTCCATTGTTGGTATTGTGTTTGCCATGGCAGGTGAAAGAAATGATCCTGTGCTTCCAGCCCATATATTTGTAATGTGTTCAAAGACCGTAAAGCAGCAGCACTCATTGCTGTATTGGACAGCTTCATTGGAGGGGAAAACTCTTGTTGACACATCCAGACCGCTGAACTCTCCACATCCAGGCTGGAAGGCTTCAGTTTGGCTCTGTTTTTCTTCCCAGCAGCAGTTATTGGCACGCCTGTCCCCTCCAATGAAGCCAGTGTCTGTGATGATGCCTGCTCTGGCACCAGCTGTCACATTTTGCTTTGCTTTTTTTTTCTTCCCCCTCCTCATCCTTGTGTTCATGTTAGTGCTCTTTAAGTTAGAAGGCACAAGTGAATTTCAGTCCATTTCATTGGTTCACAAATAAAAGTTTTAAATTTTCAGCATCTTTTTTGGTCAGTTTGCATAATTATGTTTTATGTGCAGTGCCAGAAATGCATTTATTTTGTTACACATTTGGATTGAATTGATTTTATTTCATTAGCATTGTGTTTAAAAACAAAAGTGTTAGAGGGATGTGGTAATTATGTGACGTTGCATTTCAGGTCAGCTTACAGAGTAGGGAAAGTAATGCAATACTTTCTCCAGGAAGTAATTAGTGTACTGCATTATTTTTAGGAAAAGGAACAAGTAATATGTAATATATTACTGTTTTTCTGGAATGGCCCACTTCAGAAAACCTAAAAGATCTATGCCTCAGATCAGGCTGAAGTTTGGAGAAAGAAAGGATCCACTCATGATCCCAAACATAGTTCATCTGTGAAGCACAGTGGAGGTGATGTCATGACTTGGGCTCACTTGGCTTCTCCTGGGACGGGCTCATTAATCTTCACTGATGATGTCACCAGGATGGCAGCAGTACAATGAACTCAGAAGGCTGCAGAAACATTTTGTCAATTTAAGGAAAGATGCAACCAAAATATTGGGAGATCCTTCAACATGCAGCAAGATGACCCAAAACTACAAAGGAGATCATCAGGGGCAGGAAGCGTAAGGTTTTAGACTGGCCTAGTCAACCTCCACACTTAAACCCTAGAGAGCATTTTACCTAACCCCCCAAAGCAAACAACTAAAAGAGGCTGCCTGGAAAAGCATCACAAAAGAAGAATGCAAAAGTTTTATGATGCCAGTGGGTCACTGGCTTGATGCAGCTATTGCAAGCAAAGGAGTTGCAACTAAATATTAAGTCTTATTCACTTTTATGTCTATCTGTTCCAATACTGGGCAGCACGTTGGTTAGCGCAAGCTCACAGCAAAAAGGTCCTAGGTTCGATTCCACCTGGGCCGAGGTCTTTCTGTGTGGAGTTTGCATGTTCTCCCTATGTTTGTGTGGGTTTCCTCCCACAATCCAAAGATATGCAGTTAGTGGGATTAGGTTAATTGGTGACTCTAAATCACCCATAGGTGTGAATGATTGTCTGTCTCTCTGTTAGCCCTGCGACAGGGATTGGCCTCAACTGTTCATATACTTTTGGAGGGGAGTGTATTTCTTGTGTATTGTTGGTTTTGTTTGTTTTTTTTGAAAGAAGGAAAATAATCACAGGAAACTAGTTCTCTGGTTTTGCACAATTACGACTAAGTTTGATGTGATGAAGAGTGATGGCTTTTAATATAACCTGACAGATTGAACCCACAAACATGAGTTCACAGGGACGTATCCAGTACATGGAGCTACATGTTCAGGTTGGAAAAATAGGCTGAGAGAGGGATAGGTGAGGAAAAAACAGAGTTTAGCAAGTACAGAGGCATTTTTTTTGGTCAAAAGAGGCAAGAAAACATTTAAACGGCCACTTAAAACAACCCTCTGTGACTCACTACACTGTCAGTAAACACCGTTTTATAGCAGTAGTCTTTTTAATGAACAATCACAGTTACAGCTTAAAATGTTACAATATTGAATTAGTTACACTGTTCTACTGGCAAAGATGTAAATATCATGTGAAATAACAGACTATTACCCAGTAAGAGTTTATTGGCCTGTATGGCATTGTAATATTTAAAGTCTAAGTCAGCGTTTCACTATCTATGGCTGAGTGTACTTCCAAAGGAAACAAAGAGTTGGAGAAAAGTGGGACTTCATCCATCAACGGGGTTCTTAATCCCATGAAGTAAATGTCCAGTGTTGCAGAAATCAATACTCGGACAGTTAAGTGAAAATTTTGTGTACAGTTAAACCTAAAAGCAACAGTTGAACGACAACTGATACTGATACGTGACAATAACAGCACGCTTCCAGGGACGGGAACACGGATATAAACTTAAATTAAACAAGAACACATGCAGAAACAAAACAAATCAAAACATGCATAACAGTTTGCTGAACATAGTTCAGATTATTGGATGTGTCATAAGCACAATGCCATGAAGAGGCATTACTTTGGGCCCACGCTCAGGTGCCACGCTGACACACAGTGCCAGGAGGCCAGAGAGAAGGCGCTTCTTCAATACACACACAAAGGTCCTCTCTTATCAACAGCACATGTTGGACAGGAAAGAGACCGGTGAGCTATATGTAGCTGGCTTGTGATGAATTATATGACGAGCTCGAGTGCTAGACTTAACATCCTGAACACATCAGGTGTGTTAAGTGTTAGCATTAGCCTCACTAGCTATAATTTAACTTGTTCAGGCTTAAACTATTGCCTTTATTTGAGCTAACAGGCTAACAAGGCTAAAGGAGTTTTAATATTGTGTACTTTTTCCATATTTAACTAGTAGAAAGCAGCTTAGCTTAGCTCGCTAACCTTTTCTACATTTCCAAATATTTCATTAGTGAGCTGATGAACTGTTGTTATACAAGTTTGTTTGTTATGACAGACACTCCAGAATGAGCTACCGTAGAGTGTTAGCTACATTCAAAATGGCCGCCACAGGACATCGCACGGGCCTGAATCTACGTTAAACATGTCTGGGGTCTGCACGCTCAATTCAGGAAATAAAGGGGACCTTGTTGTGCTTTTCCTCATGTTCTGCCACACACAAACACTGCTACAATGTCAACTGCGGTTATTAAACATGGCCACAGTTCAAAGTTTTTATTGAGGTCACCATAAATGTCTGTTAACCAATGCTCCAGGCCTCAGACGGATCTAATGCCTGGTTTTCAACATTTTATTTGTTAGAACTTTCGTGCCGAGCTGACGTCAGCTTGGGCAGATTTCCTTATATGGTCAATTCTGGGTTCCGTTTGCCCCAGCCAATCAGAGGAAAGTAGCCTTTTAGGGAGGAGGGACCTCAAAGAGACCAGCACTAAAATGGCTTTGGGCAGAGGATGAACTGTATAGAATACAGCAGAATAGAAATAAATAAAGATTTTTTTTTTTTTTTTTTTTTAAGAATTACAAATCATGCAAGGCTAATCTAGTGGAATCCCAGAATAAAAATACAGTACTGGAAATTCACATAAAAGGTCCCTTTTAATAGAGACAATAAATTGGTTTATGATAAAACGTCTAGTTTATGTTATTTAAAGAATAATTTTACATTATTTCCTGACTTAAAGAAGAGGCTAAAAAAAAAAAATCCTGGCATGAACCAATGCTGAAACCTGACCCATTTCTATTTTCAGATGTGTACCTAACAAGTATTTGTTGCACAATTTAACTGGAGCTCCTGTATAAAAAAAATAAAATAAGCCAGCTTTAAACCCAAAAGGTAACGAAGCTGTGACGCCTAAACATAGTAGGCACCCAACTCCTTTCGTTTGAAATATATTTCAAATAATTTTCTCAAAGCTATTTCCACAAGATTAAAAGTTGGAACATCTCGATTGGAACAAAACTGTTGTCACTGCACTTTATCATACAGCAAATACATCAAGAGTGTTTGATAGATACGGATCATCGAGTCCATGTACTGTATATAACATCAGCGACTTAGTTAATGATACAATTTGTATCAAACAAGGTTTTTCTCTGTCAAGCATGGATTCAGCTGAGATCTGCTACAGACAACAGAGCACGCTGTTAGCCAAACGCACAGCAAAGGGATCTGTTAAATATATTTACAATACATACACGGTTTATTCACCAATGGCTGGATCTTCTGTCTGTAGCAGATACCAGAGCTGACCCGAAAGAAAGGGCCAGAGAGAAAGAGCGAGAGAGATGTCCCTTACTAAAACTAAGGTACACACGACAGGGTCACCTATCTCTGCAGCTACAACTCTGACCAAAAAACTGACGTCATCTCAAATAAGATGACCATCTCTCCGACACCTATGTTTACCAACATGGAAAAAATCCACAGACACACACACGGAAATTCATAGAATAGACCTTGGTCAAATAGGAGTTTGAAGCCATCATGTGATAACCGGAATGCCTGATGAGGACACAGGAGAAGATCCATTCCATGTGGTGCTCCACACATGCAGGTATTTTCAAACCCTGTTTGACTCAGTGTGTAATACACATAATGTGTGTGTGTATGTATAAATAATTGTTAATTTCAGTCTCATTTTTGATGGATGTGAAACCAACTCAATGTTGTAACTAGAAGTGTCCAACTCAAAAAGGTGCCCTATTATAAATGTGATGCATAACCGATCCTGTATGCAAAGCTACAGTATAAATAAAAACAACAACTGGGCAGGTCTAGAGCAAATCTCCATTTGTCGCAGCTTGAATCACAGACTTCGTCCCAGGTCTCGCTCTCTCCACACCTGTTGTTGCTGCACAGTGACCACAGCTGGATTTGGATTATCTTCAGCTTTTTATGTCCTTGAGAGTTCTGCATTGTCTGATTAATATTCCAAGAAAAGAAACAGGTCTCCTCACAGACAATCCAAAAGTATAATCCCACCATTGCTGCTGATACAAACCGGTTCCTTAGCTTGTGTTTTCCTTCATTCCTCAGTAGCCTGTTTGGGCTTTTTCTGCGAGGATGGCAGCTGCCAGCTGCTGGGGGTCTGTGATGTGGGGGCTTCTGGCCATCACCCGGCTCACCAACTCTGAGGGGAAGATGTTGCACAGGTTTATGTACACTTTCTCCCTCGCATCCCCGTAGCGGCTGTGTACAGGGGATTCTGGGTGCTGCGACATGTAGGAGGGAGGGGCATGGGAGGGCACCGTGAGGTGCGAGCTGTGAGGTGGGTAAGGCGGGAGAGGAGTGCTGGACGGATGAGGCGGGCAAGGAGAGTGGGCCGGGGGCGGTTGGTGGCTGAGGTAATGCGTTGGGGACGGGTGGAGAGCTGGGTGAGATGAGTGATGCTGGGCATAGCCATCTTGTGCCCATGGAGGAGTGTGCCAAGATGACTGGCGTGTGTCTGGCAGGCTCTGATAGGTGAGTGGCTCATATCTGGTTGGTGGCAGCGGTGGCTGTCTGTAGTACTTGTCCCAGCTAGGCAAGGCTTTCGGTCGGTGGTGATGGTGTGATGTAGACAGATGTTCATACAGATGTGAGTCAGACACACTTTCTGCTCGTGTTGGGGCCAGACAGCGACCAAGGGGAGAGCCAGGGGGTGCAGGGTTGGACTGGGGCAGAGAGTGGTAGTCACCTGGACAGCTAGAGCGTGCAGTCAGGGGTTGGTGCTGGAGGTGAGGGGGCAGAGGGTAGAGGGGGCGCTTTGGGGGAGCCTCTAATGGAGGTGGATCATGCCCACGTGTTCCACTCAGGTGATAGGGGTGTACTCCTGTACTGGATGTGTGGCTGTGTTGAATATTTGCGTACTCGGCAGGATGGAGGCCACAAAGTTCATGGCTAGATGAAGCATGATGAGAGTACAGTCGGTTGTGGTGATTAGAAAAATGGACGGCGTCTTCCAGTAAGGGGTCCGGGGGGCATCCGGGACATGACCTCTCGCTGTACGAGTCACAGCTGCTGCCGCAACTGACGCTGCTTTCACTGCTGCATTCGGAGCCAGCTGAGCCCATTGAGCCCAGCCGCAGGTCTGAGTCATTGGGGAAACGACAGTCTGGGCTCCGTCTGGACGAGAGGCTCAGGCCTGAGTAAGCACGCGTTACCGAATAGTAACTTAGGTCTGGAGACTCACAGTGAGGGTAAAGGTCATGGCTGGGGGCTGGTAAGTGACCATGAGCCATCACTGCTCTCGACTGCTGGTCCTGTGGGAGGCTAAGACTGGATGGGGGGCCTCCTGGGGCCGGGGACATGGTCACACTCCCACTGCAACTACCACTGCTAGAACTGCTACTGCTGCTGCTACCACACATGCTGTTCTTCTGGCCCTCCACCCTCCCTTTTGCCAGCAGCTTCTCCTCAGCATCACTGTATGACAGAGCTCGAATGCTGGGGTCTGACTGCCTTTTGGGGGCACCTTTCTTGGCATCAATGGTGCCAGCTGGCACACTGTGGCTCTTCACCAGCCCAGCGTCCCCCTGGTTCTTTGAGGTGACGCAGGTCTTGGCGCTGGCACGCAGCTCATCGGCCACAGCACGCTGAGGCTGAGCGCCTCTTTCTGGGTGGTAGTACTTACACTTGTGGCCATAAGTGCACTTCTTTCCTGAAGCAAAGAGACACAAGGACCGATTCAACAGGTGTTCAAACATTTTGTCACCACCAGTTATTACTTTGATCTTAAAAAAAGATGTTTCATTCACTCAAACAGCATACATTATTTTTACATGTGTATTTTGCGACTCTCTTCTCACCGTATGGACAAGGCTGTTTCTTCTGCTCAGGCATGATGGGCCTTTTCCTCAGAAAGTTGTCTAAGCTGGGGCCATGACGACCAAGAGGGTCATCTGGCGGCATGAATCTGCAAGATGGCAGGTAAAGATTAGAAACTAGAAGAACACTGAATCGCTATTAGAGAAAACACAAGTGTTTTTTCTTTACAGCTCATACAAATTCTTTAAAACTAGAGAGCTTCAAGTAAATTAACTGAGGAAATTTTAAACTTGAGGCAGACAGAATATAACTGATTCCCTATATATAGCAAAGGGGAAAATTGCTTCTTTTTTTTTAAACATCAGAAGTGGCCTTTATTACTTTATTTAAACAATACTCCGTTTTAAAAATAAGAGACACTGTCCTCAAATCATCAACTTGTCTCTCACTCATCCATCCCTACTTACTTATCATTGACAAAGGAATACATGAGAAGCCGTTCGTCTATGAACTTCTTCCACTCAGGCTTCTCGTTAGCCAGGTCTCTGTAGTTGTCGTTGGAGACAATGATGCCATCCGACTCGTAAGCCAGCTTGACAATGAAACGGTCATCATAGCAGACCACGCGCCGACCTTGGACGCGCCGTGAAAGGCGTGAAGACCAGGATTTTTTCCTTCTCTAGGCGGCGTAAGATCTCCTGATCTGTGGAGGAAAGGGTTACAGTAAGGCTGGGGAAAACGCAGTGCTAGAATACCATTGGTACCTATTCTGGATGTTAGCCCTGTGAGCGACTGGTGATATGTCAGGGCCTTTCACCCCGCGACGCTAAAGTGGATAAGCAGTTAAGAAAATGCATTTTAGTTTTAGTGTCTCGTACTGACCTGTTATAGGAGCATCAGGTCGGGACTGCTCTTTCCTCCACGCAGGCACAAAAACTGTGATGCCTTGATGGCCCCGCTCGAGGAACCAGTCTACAGCCAGCTGGATGCCCTGACAGGAAAACACTTCCTTGTTGCCATGGCTGCAGAGCACAATGAAAAAAATTAAAGTCCACGTAAATCAATAGCTATGGTTCTTATTTGTTTCTTTACAGCAGGTTCCAGTGATATAACATATATATATATATATATATATATAATACTAATTCTCACCTCATGGCTACATTGCTGCCGTCTATCACGATTGGTCGCAAGTTGTCTTGGTCACATAAAGAGTCTGAAGGACAGGGTGAGTCTGACCGCTGGCCTTCCAGCAAATCAGAACAACCACAGGAGGATGAGGAAGATGAAGAGGATGAGGTAGAAGCTAATAATCCAGCCGGCTGCTCGCTGTCTGACTTGGTGCCCAGCTTGACCAGCTCTCCCAGTATGTCATTGATGAGGGTGTCAGGGCCGAGCTTGGACAGCACCAGTCGCACCGTCTCCTCAGAGTAGCCCAGCTTCAGGGCAAACTCCAATTTAGTCTGGTACTCTTTTCCACTAGCCTCACTTGCTGGCTCTGAAGCAGACAGACTGGGTGGAGGTTCGGGTGGCTGCTCACACGGGGAGCTGAGTGTGGACTGGGCATCACGTTCAAGCTCTGCTAAAAGTTCGGATGGGGGTTCAGGAGGCCCCTCAGTGCCTAAGTCCACACACTGGGTCCGGCAGAGCGGCTGGTGGGTGTTCTTACTGTGAGTCGAACTTCCGTCTCCTCCATCTGAGTCGGTACCTGGACCGAGGGTGCAGCTAGAGGTCAGCGCTGACTCGCACTCTGCATCAGACCCGCCATTCTCCTCCGGGACAGCCAGCGGAGGGGAGCTAGCGGTGCTCTCCCCCTGCTCCTCCATAGCAGGGGGCCCGTCAGCGCCGCCAGCCTGCCGGTCAGCCCCCGCTACGTGCAGATACTCCAAATCCAGCCCCAGATCGAGGATATGGCCTGCACCTGCCTCCACATGGTCCTTCTGACCCATGGATCTGTCACAGACATCCAGCACACGGGGCTGTCTGCTGCCCTCTCACAAATCTCGACTCATTGGTACCTAAAGAAAAAAAGGTGGAGTGAGTGAGACTGTTGATGATAAAAGAGCAACTTTTTTACTCTAAAAGGAACTACAGCCCATAAAATGAGTACCATGCTTTATTAAATAAGACTAGTACTGCATATGTACATGGCTGTAAAAAACTAAGTGAATTTAAAACAAAAATTGATGAAATAAATATAAAAAACAAAAGTCTAATAACTCTGAAGTCAGAAGATGCACTCAAAGAAGAGAAACTGCAGAAAATATGACTTTTTTTTTGCTAATGATACACACTGTTACTCAGATGCAAACATGTTGTTATATATGATGAGATGGCACAAACGCTTCCAGGGAAATTGGGTAAATCCCTACTTAAACTTATAGCATATGTGGGTGAAACCTTTGGCTGTAAAGTGTGGCATCTGCTACCACAGCAGCCGCATTTGCAAAATGAGGATTTGCGTTCGAGCTTTATGATGATAATAATAATAATTTAAGGCCAACACTGTCTATACTTTTTAGGAAAATCTGACTTTTCAACTACACTTTCCTGTGTAAAAGCTCTGACTGGCTGCGTGGAGCAGTTGGGGGTCTCGGCTGAGGCACAGGCTGGCAGACACAAAGAGCTGATGGGGCCTCTCACCCTAATTAATGGACTCCCGCGTTTTTTAATGTCTGGCCCAGTGTGTCCTTCTTTTTTATAGCATCACGCCACAGCACATTAATCTACAGGGGGACAGAGGGTGAACAGTAAAAAAAAAAAGACACCAAGCTGTTAGCGCTGGGGCCCGTTGGACCCTTCCTCCTTCTCTCATTCTACCTGGTAATTAAGGCCCATATGCTTCTTCCCACCAGGGTGATCAAGTCACTCATTAAAACACTGAAGGGTCGGCGAGGCTATGAAGTCAATCAGGATATTGCATTTCAGCACCAGGTATGAGGCTGGGCTAGCCTGATCTGTAATAAAGATTTAGCTGCAAACAAATTGCAAAGAAATTTAATCTGAGATAATGAAATTATAGAAGTAAGAGAAAGACAAGACACTCAAATACTCCAGAGGTGAAATCTGCAGGGAAATTCCACCACAGCAAAGATGGTTTTAGATGTGAGAAAAAAAAAAATTCTCCCCTCCATGGACTGCCACCTTATCATGTTGGAGGGGTTTGCATGTCCCAGTTATGCCAGGGGCTATGTTATGCTTTTGCCCCCTGGTTAGGTCTCCCAAGGCAAATTGGTAAGGGGCCAGATAAAAAGCCATTTAAATGATTGGGACACGGAATGTCACCTCTTTGGCAGGGAAGGAGCCTGAGCTAGTGCGTGAGGTTAAGAGATACCAGCTAGATATAGTCAGGCTCACTTCAATGTGCAGCTTGGGCTCTGGTTTTAGTCTGGAGTTGCCCTTGGTGAGAGGCAGCTAGCAGTTTTCACCAGTGGACGACAGGCTTGCTTCCCTGCTCCTTTGGGTCAGGGAACAGGTCTTGACTGTTGTTTGTGCTTATGTGCCGAATAGCAGTTCAGAGTCACCCAGCCTTCTTGAACTTGCTTGGTGGGGTCCTTGTGGGTGCTCCATCTGGTGACTCTGCTGTTGATTTTCTGGTCGATCTGCATCCCCACCCTTACCTAAGGTCATGACTTTTGGCTAATGACCAAAAGAATGAGATCTCAGATACAAGTGGTGGAAATGAGCTTCCTTCAAAGGGTGGCTGGCCTCTCCCTTTGAGATAGTCATTTGAGAGGGGCTCAGAGTAGAGCTGCCACTCCTCCACATTGAAAGGAACCATTTGAGGTGGTTCAGGATATGATTAGGATGTCTCCTGGGCGCCTCTTGGGTGAGGTGTTCTGGGCATGTCCTACGGGGAGGAGGCCCCAGGGCAGACCCAGGACACGTTGGAGAGATTATCTCTCTCAGCTGGCCTGGGAACACCTCACTGTTCCCACAGGCCCTTTTTCCACTGACACGGTGCCGGCACCAATTACTGGAACCGTTCAACACTTTTTCCACCGCAAACTGACTCAGCGCTCGGACGAAGAACGGGTCCTGCAAACTAGCTGGTCTGGAACCAAGAATGCGTGATGCAAGCACCAGAAGGGCGTGACTCTGCCATCTTGACGTAAAGTTTTCTACCGCCTGCAAGGTGTGTATTACACAAGAAAAGCGATGCAATTTTCACTGCTGTGAACTGGGTTCGGGCCTTAGGCGGAACTTGCTGCTTTGTATCAGTTCATAACCAATAAAAGTGCATACTTGTTGTCTTGCTCGTAATCGCTGTCTGTGTTTACCTCTATGCTGCACACAGATGTCACAGTAGTTTTGTTTGGACCGTAAAATATGAGAGCATGTTCTGCTACATTTGTGCCCTTCGGCTTCTGTTTCCAGACGAGGAACCGCCCACACTCATATGTAAAGGGTCAGTTCAAAAAGCAGTGGAAACGCAGGCTCGTTCTTAAGTGGTTCGTGGTTTCTTGGAACCAAAACCAGCACCGGCACCTTTTCAGCAGAAATATGGTAACAGATAAGCTGGAGGTGGCTGGGGAGAGGGAGAGTCTGGATTTCTCTGCTTAGGCTACTACCCCTGCGACCTCGCCCCAGATAAGCAGAAGATGATGGATGGATGGATGGATGGACAGACGGATAATTTAATCTCATTCTGGAGCAAAGTCAGCAAACTTTTCAAGTGTTTTTTTTTTTAAAATCAGATTTGACTTATGATTCTATATATGCAGTTTGGTGTATTCTTACTGGACTGTACTAAGTATATGAGAATTTTAGGACACACTCCTGAAGATAAGAAGAAGAAAACAGATGATGGAAGGGGAAGTGACTTAAAGCTGGTGGGAGGGTGGGGGATCGGAGGGGTGGAGTGAGTGTGCATTTTATGAAAAAAAGGGCTGCCTAGCAACGTGGCTGAGCTACTGTTGCTAAGTTACAGCTGTTGAAAGCATTCTCCCATCCAAATGCCAAGACAGAGACTGCAGCGTTCAGCCGGCGACCCGCCTGAATACACACACGTTACAAAAAGGTCTGCTGTGGGGGGACTGAGGGGCTTAAGTGTGCCTCACTGGTAACCCACCCCCACCACCCAAGACAACAATAGACCTGCAGGAGTGATTGGGACTGGGACCTTGGCATCAACTGCTGTGGGTGTTGATGATGCACACATAAACACACTAACTACCCAAGGTGACTCATGCCGCTGTAGAGAGAGTGGGACTGAATTCACAGCACATCCGCCAAGCTGATGTTCTTCTCTCGGGCGTAACAATCACCTAATCTGAAGCACAAACATCACATCAACATCAACACTGCATAACCTCAGAGTCTGGTAAAGTGTGCCACGTGTAACAGATCTAACTAAAGTGAAAGACATTTAAAAAAAAAAAAAAAAAAAACTGTTGATGACAGCAGCAGAACAACATCAATATTATGAAACATGCTAAATTTGATGTTGGCACTATAGGAGAAATAGTCATATTTTGTAAAGTATTACAGTACAGTTTGGAGTCAAAGACACTCTTTGGATTCATTTATTGGATTTTGGATTTAGCAGTCCTCTCAAGTCCTCTTTCTCAAGAAAAGATCAATATTATATCTGGAAGTGCATCAAAAGTTGAAAAATTACGCACAGCCTCAATCAGCTTAATGAGCAAAATATAAAAACTTGCATCAAAGTATTAATCGATTCATCATCGGGAACCTGTTTAGACAAAGTGGTTAACTCCACAGGCCCTGATGCATCTCAGCCCACAACGGAAATAACAATTTGGCCGAATCAGATGTAGATGCTGATATTTTATACTATTCTTTAATTTTGTTTTTCTTTTTTGCAGCAGGGAAGCAAATCATTGTCAGCTATAACAAACAACTGAACAGTTTAAAAAGTTTTCCAGGTCTTCATCCCACTATTTTGCAAATTACTGTTTCGCCAGTGTGAAATTGATATGATACAGATAAGTATCAGCCCCTGACACCTTTAAATCATCATTTTTCCTAAAGTTTGCAGGCAACAGACAGTATTCTCTGTACTGGAAGGTTTCTGGTTTCTGCTTGTTTCTACTGCTCAGTTCTACTGAACAATCAGATCTTGAAGTTTTGGTTGCGTGCAGTCTCTATGGAGAGCAAAAGACAGACTGCATTAGGCTAAATGCAGCCTTAAAACCATCAACTGCTGTTTGATGGTAGCTTTTTATTAGCTTTTCAGAATGCATGGGCATTTGTAAAAACTGACCGGCAATCATAACAGAGTGCTGAAACCGATATCCACCACCTACACCAAGAAGCCCTGAATCACTGCCTGCTATTCCCACAGGATACGTCAGCAGACCAGCTGACGGGCTCCCAGATTGCATTCAGGGTCCCAGCTAACAGTAACTTGTGACTTGGCATGCCAGACCGATACTAGACTTTTGGGTTTAATAGCGATGCTGATTTTTAGAGAGCACATATTCCAACTAATGATATATTTGCTTATATTTTTTAAATATATGTAGATGCAGTATTTATCTACTGATGCATCAGGTCAACACTGGCCATTAAGATCAACTGATTCGTGCACTGATTGGGACTCGCTAATAATCATTTTTATTACCAGACATTCTGCATATTATATCCATGATTAAACAACTCAGTTCTGTGTCTGCAGAGTATCAGAAAACATTGGGGGAAAAAAGGCTCATCCTTTTTCAGAGCCTAAGCCGACATATTTAAAGCATTTTGCATGAAAAAGCAGTCCAAACCCCAAAGACATTAACTACTAAGATAACTTAAACTAAGCACATATTTACATAAAACACTGTGGATAACTGTGAAAACATGACAGGCTCTGGATCTTTTAGTTCTTAAGTTTTCTTGCATTCACAACCTCTTTAACCTCATTTGATCTTTTTACAATCTGGATAAATCCAATCATAATCCCGTAGTTTGAGCTGCTAAATGCCAAAAATCTTAACAGTCTCTGTGAAACCCTGTAAGTCTTTTCACAGTTAGGATTTTAAATGTTTTCATGTGTAGCAAAGTTCTGCAGACAAATGCATCTGATATCCCCAAATCAGGCCCGGTTTTAACGGCCCAACAGTGGAGGAACTACATCACACCATCTCCAGACCTCCAGGTTGAGTGGGTGCATCTTTCAAACATCAGCAGGCCAGCTCTCACACACACACACACTCACACTCTCACACACACACACACACACACACAGAGCAGCACTGCTGGCTTTGATGGGAGCAGTAATGAATATGTAACACAGTCCTTACAGCACTTTGTATGTGGGAGCTTTGTGCAAGTGTGTGGGTGGGGGGCTCCAGTTTGAAAGGCGGTTGGGGGGGGTGTCTGGTGGTGCGTCCCTGTATACCCAGCACTGTGCAGAAGTTACTGTAAAAGGTGTGTGTGTGTGCGTGCATGTGTGTATGAGTGCATCTAGATGGCGCACTAGGCTTTCCCTGCCAGTAACAGGGCAACAGATGTCTGCTGAGCAGTATGCGCAATGGGTATCTTCCCCCCACACACACACACACACACAAAAAACACACACATACACACACACACACACCCCTGCCTTCACACTGCGAGGGAAAACACAGCAGGACAGACAGGGAGCGCTGACACACAGTCAGAAAGTTTCATGCATGCAGACACACGCATATCCTGAGACCAACATCTTAAAATCAAACTTATTGAATTGTCCACAAAAACTTTAAAAAAAACAAAAAAGCCCATCCCTCCCGCATCAAGTTTCATATCAGCAACATATCACACTCACAAATCTGTACAATTGCAATGGCGGCAGAGAAGCTGCAGACCTGAGTAAAGTTTATCCAGGTGGACAGCACTATAAATTCACCTGCTGATGTTTTATAATCTTCACTGCTGTAAGTTGCATCCATTCTCAGTGATATTTCACATGCAACAGAGAAAGTGGACTCCATCTTTTCCTCTTTATTCAGAATTTGCCCTTGTGAATTATACATGACTCTAACCTTTCTCAAACTTAAAAGGAATCTGGGTTACTCTGGTATGCCAGCATCAGTGTTTTATGATCCTGCAGCACAGCGGAGGCCCAGTGAAAGCTGGAGAGGAGTAAGCTGTCACGCAGCTACACTTGCTTTTCAAGGCGGAAGTCAGACCAGCCATAAAAAAGAAGGCAATATTTCTATTTTATAGCAAGCTGAAAATTAAATTCAGTATAAAAGGTTATAAGTAGAGTGGTGGAAACTCCATCACACTTACCAGACCAAAAAAAAAAGTGCAAAAAAACAATGGAGAAAGAAATGTGATTAGCTCATTTCCACATCTTTAAATCCTTGAAAAGCCGATTAGAAAAACACTGCAGAGAGAATCAATCCCAAAGTTCCCACAGCAGCAACATCCGAGATCAATTTCTTTTCTTTAAAGAGGAGCATCCAACTCCAGCCCAACACCTCTGTCCTCACACTCCGAACGTCTTCCAAAGCTGTGTGTGTCTTTTCCCCCTCTGCAGAAGCAGGCAAATTGGACAATGAGTGGCAGAACAGATGGACCAACAATGTCAGCCATTCCCTCGTTTAGAGTGGCTGCTCCTCCACCAATCGGAGCGCAGCGCCCCTACAATGAGGTGCAGAGGCAAGAGGGGGAGGAGGGGAGTGGTTGTGGGCAGATGCCTGCAACACCCAGTTTCCCCAAGGCACGCGTACTCACTGTGCACAGGCACACACACACACACAGCAACGCGCACACTCTGCGGCCTGAAAGGGCTTCCCCTGTGTGGCCGATGAATCAACGAAGGGTGGGCGGCTGAACAATGGGGCTACACAATGGGAGGCTGGGGAGGGCAGCTGCAGTGTGAGGGCTGGTGCTATTACAGCCCCGGGCAGCAATGGAGAACACCTGGCTAGAGAGCGCCACAGTCACTCTCCTCTCTTTGTCTCAAGCTGTGGGGAGGGTGGTGGTGGTGGTGGTGGTGACAGGAGGTGGGAGAGGGGGGTTCAACAGAAAAAAAAGCTCAAGGCTGGCTGAAAGGCTGCCATGGCGTTTAAGAGAGTGCAAGAGGGAAGAGGAGAGTGTGGCTGCTGCTGAAAAGAGAAAAAGGACAAGTGTGTGGGGGGTGAGAGACATCAAAAAGTTTTATGTCCCAGTGAGTATGAGGAGGGGACCTGCTCGGCATTGTTGTGGCACACTTAGGGCAGATGACTCAGAGGCACAAATCTCTGCCTTTGTGTCTGTTATAAGATTATGTAGCACGTGTAGAGAATCTCATTTGTTTAAAAACAAAACACTATAATAACTTACCCGTGTTTTCTTGTACATCAGTATTCCAAAATTCACTCTGGCATGCTAAACAGCCAGAATGAAGAGCAGTGAAAATACTAGAAAATATTAGGGAATATAGGGGGAAAATTTAGTTCAGTGCCATGCAGACTACTTGAATATGGATACAATATGTAGCTAACCAAAGTGACACAGATTGGATAGAGATGAAAGCAGCAGATGCTTTACGACAACAGTGCAAATTCATATGCCAAAGGAGAACACGCAGCAGCTTAATCCGTGAGCTGTTCAAGTATGGAACATTTTCTTTATCCAAACAAATGACTCTGCATCCGAGCCAAGCAGTACGGCTAACATCCCGCAGCTGATCCCCATGTATTAATGTTTTTGAAACAAAAGCGAGGAGGGCACGCATCCTTGCTCCTTCACCTCCAAATCCAGAGCTTTTGCTTCCGTTTTGTGCGTACTGTACACCAGCTGCACATTTTCATTGTCTAACTGCACATAATGAGCAAAAAAACCCACAAAAAACAAATAAAAACCCCACTGTCGATATTTAAATCGTGCCCATGCCTACGCCGTGTTATTCAGACGGTGTGGTATGGTCTGGATCATGAGCTGTTTCTCTCTTTTCTCCATCCTTTTCTCTTCCCATAATTCTGGTACAAGTTAACACTGATTTCATCGGTTCAAAGATTTTTATTTTTTTTTAACACAGAACTGTGCCGGCTCTTATCCGACCTTCCTGGTCTTGAGTGTAATCAGTGATTTGCACCTTCTTGTACACCCTATGTATTTCCATTCATAAAACCGCCTCTGAATTGTAGACTTTGACAGTGACACACCCGTCTCCTCGAGACTGTTCTGTACTCGGTTAGATGTTGTGAAGTTGTTTATCTTAACCATGGAAATAATTCTGTCATCGTGCACTCTTGTTGTCTTCTGTGGTCTTTCGGGCCTTTTGGTATTGCTGAGCCGGTCAGTTGATGGCCTTCTTCACTGGCACTGACATCTCTTTGGGCCTCATATTTAAAACTTTATTAAAATTGCAGTGAAAGGCTATAAAAATACAAATTCAACACTTTGAATCAGCTCTGATTATTTTGTTAACGTGCTGGCTGCAGGAAAACCGAGCTCGCCTAATAAACTACGATCTCCAATACAGCAGGTGTAGCGGGGGTGTTCCCAGCATGCGAGGAAGGACGACTAGTGAACCAACCCACGACACCTGGGGAACGAAGGGGTGGCCCCTGCCGCCTGAAAAGCTACTGGGAGCACTGGTTGCTGGCTGTGACAGGAAATCCACTGGATCTTTTAAGGGAAAGCGACTGCCGACAGTGCTTTTTACATTAATGAGCTACTAAGTGCTTCACAGTGCTTTTGTCTGTTCTCATGCTCTTTGGCATGTGGAGGAGCCAGGAGCCAAACCACAAACCCTGCCAATGTTCCAGCATTCATGAGAAGACCATCTATTGGACGTGCTGGGAAAAAAAAAAAAACTCCAGGATTTAAAGGATTTGCTGCTCACATCTTGGTTCCTGACACACCTCTGTAGGTCTTGGGGAGTCCATTGCTTAAGGGGAACTTGCATAAAATGCAAGTGGGTTTATTGTTTTGGCTAATTGGTGTATGTGAGAAAAAGAAAGCATCAAACGCTCTCATGCAGCAAGCTGTAAGCAGCAAACATAGCCCCATAAACATTTACCGTACTATCAAAGTAGTTGCTTAACTGTCTACAATTAATTGATGAGCAGAAAATTAATAACTAATCACTGCAGGCCTAATTTAAATATTTGCATAATTCACTTTGGGTACTTCAGTTTTCCAATAATTTGAAAAACTGCAGGCCAACACAACACTCCGGCTAATGAGCGACCAAGCTGCAGCAGCCAAACCCATGGAAACCGAGTATGATCCAGAGGGCAACACGTCTGCCAACGGAAATATTAATTTAGAGAGATAAGGCTTAAATATCCAGCTGAATTTATCTTGGCAGCAACAAGTAGCAGCACGCAATCAAAGGCAGCAGAAAGCAGCGGTGTGGTGTCAGTGTGTGTTCTCAGACAATTTGCCAACTAAAATAAGTGTTCCCCTGCTTTAGCGGCTCAACGGGAAAACAAATGCCTGATTAGACAAGAATGCACTCTGAGTCAGCTTGCAGAGCCTGATGAGGGTGCTGAGGAGAGACGCATACAACAGCTGACCAACTGCACGGTTTCCAAACACACACACAGACACACAGAGACAGCAGGAGCACTCTGTGGAGGCCATCTGTCCTTACAAACAGGTGTGCACTGCTACCAACCACTGCAGCAGCAGCAACAGGACGATCGCTCGCGGCTTCTCCCAATGCCAGAAATGGATTCTTCGCAGCGTTGCTTTAAACTGCTCCAACCTCACTTCCTCATTGGCAAGATTTGCAAATGTCAGTCAATAAGTTGGTAACTATGTTAGCAACCATTTTAATCATGAAAAACTAAGATGCTGCTGTTTCTGCATGTCAAATTTGATGCGATCCTCTTCTTTATCACACGTTTGACTAAAGTGTGATAAAGAAAGTCCAAAAACATCCAGAAATCCAAAGATATTCAGTTCACTGTCACTGAAAAACAGACAAAAAACAAAAAGGCAGTGAATCCTTACAAATGGCAAACTTGGAACAGGAGAAATCATCACTGTGGTCCATTTTTCTTATCCAAACAATGTTCAGGCAACAGATGGAGACCCTTTTCCTCTTGTGACCTCTTCCTGACCCCTGGATGTCCACCCAGCACTGCCAACAGCAGCAGCAGCAGCAGCAATACGATCAGTACAGATTAGGTTAGGATATCATGGCAACACTCGCCACCTGTGTGTTTGTTTGTGTCATTCAAATTAATACCACGGAAAAGTGAACAGACGAAGCCTTTGTGGAATCAGGGGGCCAAGCATCACCGCTGCAGGTCTTTGACTCAAGCTGAAGCTGCAGTTTTATAAAGAGCTGCTAATTAGCTTCACTCTTAAACTTTATGACTGCTCCAACTGCGGGTTATAAGCATACATGTGTAAGAGGCTGTTATTTGATACAGAATAGTCTTTAAACAGTGGAGCCCTCTGCAGAGCGAGGCAGAAGCACACTTTCAGTTTGGAGATTGAGGAGAAGGAAGGAAGGAAAGAAGGAAGGAAGGAAGGAAGGGGTCACTAAATAATAGCCTCACAGGGTATGAACAGACAGCTGTTGGGCTCGTGCCTGCCTGCCTGCCTCCCCCTCCCCATCAAAAGCTCAAAGCCTGGACTGCAACTGGTCCGACCCCTCAGGGAACCAGTATAACCAGTGTTTCGCACAGCTGTCAGTGAGACAGGTGGGACAAAGAGGTGAATTTCAAAGAGCAGACTTGTGCTTCACTCAGGCCTTCTTCACCCAAAACTGCCTTTCTGCTCATTAAACAGAAAGAAGAAGGAAAAAAACACGTCAGCTGCATTTCCAGCCTAACGGCTGCGAAACTGACCGGCAACAGGCTCGATGTGCGTCTGCTTAAGAGGCAACAGTCAACAAACTATATTATGGATGTTGGGGGGGGGAGCGCGCAGGGGCGTGCACGGTCACCGCAAACCAACACCGTCACGACCTCCCTGCAGCTTTCGCACGCACCAACCTGCGTTTCCTCCGGCTAACCAGTCCGCTCGGCTTACGCAGTTTTGCGGGTTCTTACCTGGTCAGGGGCCGCCACTGGAGCCGCACGACGAGCTTCGCGTTAAAACGCTCCCATCACACACTAGCGTCGCAAAACATCCGGCCGGACTGCAGCGTGACCCAGCCAAACCGCGTCAGGCTGTCGGGAGCGAGCAGACGACTTCCGCTCTGCCGCTCTTTCAAAATAAAAGCAAACTGACAAGCTGTACTCACAGCGCATTCAACGTGGGGAAAAAAAGATGCGCCGACATGCAATATAGTGCTTATACCAATACTTCTGTACGTTTTACATTATCTTATCTTTGTCTGATGTAGGATATAGCAACAAATCCTGACCTCAGGACCCTCACCATACATACACATACATTTCAAACTGAAAACGTACAGTATGTCTCTTAAAGTTTTAAAATTCCCCTTAACGTTTAAAAAAAATTTTTAGGCGAAACGGGAAGCTATATTAGAAGTACTGAGGCTGACTTTACTAAAATTCTTGCGCCTGTCGTACCTGTGTGCGGTGAGGTGTGCAACGGCGCCATCTTGCGGTGAAATGATGTAATCAGCAAGTCACATTTTGCTGCCTTCAACATTATTTAACATGTTGCAGGGGCGTTTTCTATGAAGTGGCACAGGGAGGACCAAGAGCGAGGCAGGGAGGAAATAAATAAATAAATACAGTGTAGAAATCATTTGGCGTGAGTTTGGGCCTCATACAGATGTATTTACATTTAAAGTTGCACTGCACAAGAGACTTAAAAAATGTTTTATGGTAAATTACGATTCAAGAGATTCGAGAGTGAATGAAGTGTGTTTGTGCAGTGGTACAGCAGTGGGTTATTGTAAACAGTCTTGTTTAAAGTGTCATATGCATATAGTGCAATTTGCAGTCCAAAATACAAAGCAGGGCACTGTGTATGTGTGGGTGTCAGTCCTCAGGTCAGAGGTGGCAGTTCACCAGTCGGATGGCCTGTGCAAAAAAGCTGTTCCTCATTCTGGTGGTTCTTGATTTCACACTCCAATACTGCCACCCTGATGGCAGGAGTGTGAAGAGGCCATGTTGTGGGTGTGTTGGATCTTTTATAATGTTACGTGCTCTTCTGATAACCCTGGTGTGGTAGATGTCCTCCAGTATTGGTAAGGCAACTCCTGAGATGAATCTGCCAGACTTCACCACCCTGTGAAGAGCCTTTCTGTCCTGTGCAGAGCAGTTCCCAAGCCAGACTGTGAGGCCATTGGTGAGAACGCTCTCGATGGTGCCCCTGTAGAAGCTACTAAGAATTTCAGCTGGCATGCCAAACTTCTTCAGCCTTCTCAGGAAATACAAACGCTGCTGTGACTTCTTTACCAGGCGAGAGATGTTGTGTGATCAGGAGAGATCGTCACTGATGTGAGTGCCCAGGATTTTGAAGGTGTTCACCCTCTCCACCACCTCTTCAGATCAACAATCATTTCCTTACTCTTGGTGGGAGTTAAGGAAAGACTGTTGTCCTGGTACCATGCCCCCAGGTCTGCCATCTCTCCTATATGCTGTCTTATTACCTCCGGTGATTAGTCCAATTACTGTGGTATCATCAGCAAACTTGATGATACTGGTGTTCTGCTGGGAGGCAACACAGTCGTGAGTAAAGAGAGTGTACAGCATTGGACTGAGTACACAACCTTGGGGCGTTCCAACGTTAACGGCCACTGTTCTTGATGTGTGATTTATAATTCTGACAGACTGTGGCCTTCCTGTCAGACAGCTCTGGATCCAGTTGCAGATGGTGTTCGACAGCCCAAGTGAGTAGAGTTTCTCAGTCAGTTTGGCTGGTATTACCGTGTTGAACGCTGAGCTTTAGTCAATGAACAGCATTCTCACATAACTGTCCTTGTTCTCTAGATGTGACATGTTTATGAGATTTGAAAATCATTGCATTCTATTTTATTTGCATTTTAGAGTCCCAACTTTTCTGGAACTGGGTTCTTACTAAGTCACATTCTTACTGGTCCCATCCATTTCCAGAAGGGCACCTCTGGGTCCACAGGATAATTTGTTTTTGTGTACATTTATTTGATTGTTTCAAGCATAGATCAGATATGACTGTGGCTGAACAGTAATATCTGAAGCTTTTTACATGCTTATAGCGGAAAGCAAATGTAATGCACTAAGAAATATTTCCATTTCACACTAACTGGTACTTTTACTACTCTACATACAAATGACAAAACACAAAACTCAATTTCACTTGCTGATTTAAAGGGGACATATCATGCAAAATCCAATTTTTTAGCCCTTTTTTGTGTACTTTGAGTGTCTAGGAGTGCAGAAAATTTAAGTTTATTCTCTCCTGGTGCTGCATAGATATCTTTATATTCTTTTTGGGTCATATTTTTCAGTCTGTTCCTTGTCTATTACGTCACAGTATTTGCTGTGGAACTGCTAAACAAGGTCCTGGACTTCCGGCTAACCAATTTCGTGAATCCACTATTTTTTTCTTGCAGCGATTTTGTAGTCCAAGTTCAGTTATGCCAAAGTTGCAAGTAGACAAGTCAAAATGTGCGGTTGTTGGGTGTATTAACCCACACGATTCCTGAAATAAAATTATTTGAGCGGATTGGGGATTATGTTTTTTCTTGCGTGTGACTTTTGACCTAAATATAATTCCATAGTTTCTCTGCCGGTAGATATTCGTATTTCTGCTATCAAACTACAATAATGGCCGAACGGGGTGGAGTGGAAAGCTCTGCGACCTGGAGGGGGGCGGGGCTTGAAATGCCTCATTCACATTTAAAGAGACCGCACCAAAACGAGCTGCTCTAAGACACGCCCAGGGACAGGTGTAAACAAGGGGTCTGTGGAGCTACAATTATGAGGAATTCAAACCAAAGCATTGCAGTTCTACTTATTATAGACCACAAGTGAAGGATTACATATGAAAAGGAAGGATTTAAACGCATATGTCCCCTTTAAGGTCCTGCCACAGCGTTTCAGAGAGCTGTGCATGAATAAATGCCTGCAAGCGGCAATGAACTGACGCTTCTTTTGTAAGGAAGAGTGGGCTAATTTTTCTCCACAATGATGTGAGACCAATAAAGTCACACAGAAAATTAGTTCTTCATGTTATTGCTGCCCAAGGTAGTTCTACAGACTACTGAACAACGATGTCATGATGCTCTTAGTTTTTCACAGGACCGCACAGAAGCTTTTTTTCTTCCCACAGCTGTTGCTCTTGAAGCTGTATTACTCCGCATTAGAGTGGCTTCTGAGTTAGTCTCACATGCGCTCTAATGCACCACCTTACCATCACAATGCTGCATTTTTGAGCTGTAGACAACTATAACGAGCCAGGCAGTGTCCGCTGTAGCTTGAGGGATGTAGTGTGATTTCCAGTTTTTCCATTTAAGCCCATTATAAATGAGCTCAGGCGCAGAAAGCAGAGCAGCATTTTTTTCCTTTTTATTTAAATGGTCATATAGTTTAAACTTGAGCGTTTTCCCTATATTAAAGAATGACGCAGCACTGTAAATTACTTTTGATTTTATTCAATGAGGGGGAAAAAAAAGACCTTCAGGAAAATACAGTAATTCCCATAGTACACACAGAGGGGACATAAATTAGGGGCATGGCGGAGAGACGTCTGAGGGGAAACACGTCACCTGGCAGGTAGAAAACATTTCCGTACTGCCACACAGCCAGGGGCCACAAGGAGGATGCAAAGGAAATCAGTGAAATGACACTCTGGGTTATTCATAAAGTGAGCAAAAGTTGATTAATCCTGTACACAAACATCTAAATTAAAGTACAAAAAGGGAATAATACAAAATACAAAACTTTTGAGGGTGGGGAGGCGGGAGACTGCCCTCAATAAACCATAAATATTCATAGATGCACATTGGTTTAACAAAACAACTGCTTCTGTAAACATTTTGAACATAAGATGTGCATTTTTAAAAAACCCCACTGCAGTCGCATACTTATCTCAAGGGTTACATGATACCGAGAAGGAGGAAAAAAAAGAATCAAGACTAAAAATACGCCACTTGGTTTTCGCCGTCTAGAGCGGTTTTGTAAACTGCAGATCCGAACGTGTGATTTACTGTTATTTTTGTTATTTATCTTTGCTTCTGATAAACGAGACAGTGAAAGTGACTTCTGCGGCTCTGAAGAAAGTGAAGGCAACCGCCTTTACTTAGTCCTGTTAATCAAGCCTTTGTCGTTCCCACAAAAGCACAGCTGCAGGATGGAGCTCTGCTTTCAGCGGCGGAGTGAGACGGTCTGATGTGACGCGACAAACGAGTCACGGCTTGCCGTTTGGGGGGGGGGGATGAGGGGGAAAATAAAGCAAGAAATAAAATTATTTTATGGAGCTCCGTTAAAGTAATGTCGCTTTAATCCAGATTAAAATATGGCATGTCTGAAGGATTTATTAAACAAAAAAAAAAAAAAAAAAAAGGAGGTCCATAGGCTGCTTCAGACTAAAGTGATCCTACCCTAAAATCTAAATTTCTTCACTTTTGAAGTAGTGGATTTTTTTGTTTGTTTGTTTTTATTTATTTTAAGTCGCTGGAAACCCTTCTAAGGCAACATTAAAGTTGAAGTCTCCTTAAAAAATGCAGATGATTGTATACGTGAAATGTCACAACAGTGCCGGCGGAGGACAATCAGCTGATCATCCCCCTCCTCCTCCTCTAAGTGAGATCTTTACATGCTGCCCTCCTGGCCTCCATGCTACCTTAATGGCCACCTGCTAATTCACAGTTTATGCTAACTCTACTTACAACGGATCTTAAAGGAAAAATCCACCTTAAAAAAAAAAAAAAGCCCATTTGTATTCAACCTCACATTTCCGGGTCTATTTTGTCGGTGTGTGTTTTTTTTATATTTCCAGTAGAACACAGAATCTGCAGACTTCAATGAAACCAAAAGAGATGACACAGATTAAAGAAAAGGTGAGCACTTCATTACAAAATAAAAGCCCTTAGGAAAAAAAACAAAACAAAGGCTCTTGATGATAGAGTGGATTCTTCCTTTAAAACGCATCTATGTGTGTGTTTCTGCATCCTTTATTTATGTGCAGCAAGTCCCATACAAAATATACAGTGTATTTAAAATAAAACTGGGGCTAACACCGAAGCATCATGCTGTCATAAAAAGAGCTACTTTTGTCCAACATAACCTACAGCACAAGAGGCGATGTGATAAAGCTGTCCTTGAAAAGCGCCTGACGTCAATATGCACAAGCTCATATCCGGTACCCTGTATTTAATCAATCGAGGAGGTCCCTTAAGAAAATCTTCACTTTAAGGAGGTGAAGGCAAAAAAAGAAAAAAGAAAAAGTGAAGACAAAGAAGTAGATTTGCATGTCAAGCACCCTTCAATTTGTGGAACTAGTGTAGCCATAGTGTTGCAATCACACACCTGATGAGGCCGTGACTAAACACAGCTACACTTCAAAGCTGTGGCAGCACAGTCTTCTGATACAGTGACAGCTGCGTCCCCCCCCACAACACCCCCAGACAAACATTTTGTCATTTGCTTACAAGATGCAAAGTTTTACTATGACACAAAGATTATACCATCAACAGATCCCTCAAGAGGGAGAGGACGTGAAGGGCGGGGAGAGGGGGGGGGGTGTCAGCTCAAAAGTCAGGCGACGAGGCCAGTGGAGGAGGGTGTAGGGTGGGACCTGCTAGCTCATCTAAATACACATCCATCCCTAGCTTCTTTATCATGATTATAGTCCAATCCGTTGTTTGGCTGCCCGAGCATGTGAGAAGAGGAAGCCGTCTCCTCAGAAAATGCCTCTTCAGCTCAGACTTAAACGTCTTCGTTGGTCATGGTCACAATCGTCATCTGTGTGTCACTGCTTAGGTAATGGTTGGCGCACTGGCTGATGATGCAGCACGTCTCTACCAGCTCATAAGGGATGTGCGTCCCAGGGTCATAAAATATACCTGGCTGGCACCTCCGGGGCGCACAGAGGCAAAGAAGACCTAAGAAATGAAAGAATATATGAGCCACATCGTGTTTGGTGATTGTCCTTGGCTAACATCCCCCGTATACAGAAAGCTGGGAGGTAGAGATAAACAGGAGGGAGGGAGAGAGGAAGGAAGAAGTCCTCACCTTGTCATTCCTCTCACAAAGGAATTTGAGTCTCTGGGCTCTCTTGTGCATGAAGACCCCATCAAGGTGGCCCGTCTCTACCGAGCGGATCTCTATAGCCTTCTCACCCCAGCCCATGATCTGGTTTGACCTAATGTAGGCTGCAAAACCAAAAAGGAAATAGAGGGCATTAGTGGCAGTAAAGTAACCAGAAGTCTTTGAGATGGAGGGTTCTGCAATGCATGTTTAACGTTATGAAAAAGACAGCCTACCCTGCCAGGTCTGTTCTTTGTATAATTCATAGTTTAATATTACGGTACATCAACCATTAGTGTTCTAATCTGTCAAAAATCAGGAACAGCCTTCAGATTTTTCCTGATCTCTGGCATCATGCTTAGAAACATCTGCTCTTCACTTACCCACTGAAGTTGGCATTTCACCCCACTGTAGCACCACGTCCTTGGTGATGCGTCCGTAGGTGTTGACGTAGACGCCCTCGTCCTCGTAACACACCAGCAGCTCGATCCCGTCAGTGTTGGGCAGGATGATGATGGCGTGGCACTGAATGTGGGTTTGGATCTGAGGTTAAAGCGGAGGAAGAGATAAGATACTTTAAAAAAAAAAAAAAGAGCGGTGATTAGGCTGCATCAGTTAGCACATACGTGTGTGGGCAGGTAGATGTCGTAGACGGCGCCAGAGTCCACGTCCACAGCATGGAAGCCTGAACAGGAGCCATAGATGACCTTTAACCTCTGACCTTCCTCCACAGTCAGGTCAACCAGTAGAGGTTTGTGCACCAGGTCACCAAAAGACTAAAGCCGAGCATGGAAAGAGATAGTCAGGTAAACTAGAACATAGTAACATTTATTTTTAATCGTTCTGCCTGCAGGTGGAATTACACCCACTGGACAACATGCTTACCTTAAAGGCCATGAACTTGTGGTAAGGTTTAGGTGCCCATGCGTAGACCTCCACGGCGTTCTTCAAAGCCAGCACCAAGAATTTAATCCTCTCATACTTCACTGGAATAAGAAGCAGTAGCGAGTTAATCATGGGTGATGGCAATTGTGCTTATTTGTAGCTCCATATATATATATATATATATATATATATATATATATATATATATATATATATATATATATATATATATATATATATATATATATATTTTTTTTTTTTTTTTAATTCTTGGGACTCTTCTAGAGTAGCTTTCCATGATTCAAAATGAGCCTTATTTATCTTATACTGGGCCTTAGCATAACCTCTAAACTGTTGGTCTCTTTCTTTTAAGCCTCTCCCTTCAAGGGGACTTTTCTTCTGTGGGAGCTTTAGGTCCCTATTGCTGTTTTGTGCACATTTGAGGTTTAGGAAACGTACCAACTTTGTAGTGGACACAGCCCTCCAGGTCGCCCACATTGACCCACCCCTGTTTCTTCTCCACCTCGGGGTCATTGTGCAAAATCTTGTTTCGGAGCCACGACAGGTAATACACTCGCAGCTTGTTCTTTTTACCTGCAGGAGGGAGGAGTTTGATTAAACTGGACCACAATTCTGTCTACAGGAACAACCAGGAATTTCTGGTCAGCACATGTGCTATACCTGATATGGTCACCAGGACATTGAGTCCCTCCAGGACATCCATCTGCTGGATGCGTCGCCGGTTGATCAGGGGGTAGACCTTGCCCTGACCACTTCGGTCCAGCAGCATCAGCACCGCTCTCTGTTCCCACCAGCAGATTTACTCCTGGAAGAGCCACAGACAAACATGGAAAAACGCATCATTATTAGGCCCTTGGTGCCAAAGGTGTAGAACACATTTTATAAGTTTTCATCCAAATGTGGTGCATCACAGTAAACATATCACATTTTAACAGTCACTCACCCCAGAGTGCCGCGCACAGGATCTCAGAATTGAACCTCTTCTTGTACTTGCGAATCTCCGGAGTGTCGCTCGGTGGGCGAGTGTTGACTGGGTTGACGTTCACCACTGAGCCTTTACGGGACGGGTCAGCCCTCAGCTGATCTGACAGACGCCCGTCTTGACCAAATCCAGCTGGAGGTGGGAGCAGAGGCACTTCATATTAGGTTTGAATGGACAGCTCACCGGGGTATCCTCATCTACACTACTGCCAAACATATTCACTCATCTGCCTTCACACACATATGAGTGACATCCCATTCTTAATCCATACAGTTTAATATGATGTTGGCCCACCCTTTGCAGCTATAACTGATTCAAGTCTTTTGGGAAGGATTTCCATGAGGTTTAGGGGTGTTTATGGGAACAGAAGCACATTTGTGAGGTCAGACACTGATGTTGGATGAGAAGGCCTGGCTCACAGTCTCTGCTCTGATTCATCCCAAAGGTGTTCTGTCAGGTTGAGGTCAAAACTCTGTGCAGGCCAGTCGAGTTCTTCCACACCAAACTTGCTCATCCATGCCTTTATGGACCTTACTTTTTGCACTGGTGTGCAGTCATATTGGAACAGGAAGGGGCCATCCCAATTTGATGCTCCCACAAAGTTGGGAGCATCAAATTGCCCAAAATATCTTAGTATGTAAGAGACTGAGCCCAACTCCTGAAAAACACCACCACACCATAATCCCCCCTCCAGCAAACTTGGCACAATGCAGTAAGACAAGTAGTGTTCTCCTGGCAACCACCAAATCCAGTCTCATCCATCAGACTGCAGATTTGCCAGATGGAGAAGTGTGATTCGTCACACCAGAGAACACGTCTCTACTGCTCTAGAGTGCAGAAGCGACGTGCTTTACACCACTGCATCTGACACTTTGCCTTGCGCTTGGTGATGTGAGGCTTGGAATGCAGATGCTCGGCCATGGAAACCCATTCCATGAAGCTCTCTACACACTGTTCTTGAACTAATCTGAGGGCCACATGAAGTTTGGAGGTCTGTAGGAACTGACTCTGCCGAAAGTTGGCGACCTCTGTGCACAATGCACCTCAACATCCGCTGACACCACTCTGATTTTAAGTGAACTACCACTTCATGCCCGAGTTGCTGTCGTTCCTCCACTTTGTTATACCACCACTAACAGCTGACTGGAATATTTAGTAGCAAGGAAATTTCACGACTGAACTATGTTTTGTTTTATACACCTATGGCCACAGAAGTGATTGGAACACCTGAATTCAATGATTTGGATGGGCGATGGAATACTGCTGGAAAAAAATGGTTCGCTGCAACTCCCTCAAGAATAAGATGCATCTTTGCAACCAATTCCCTCAGTTTTCTGTAGACTTACCCATGTTGTTAAGGGAGCTCCCGCTGGATGGCGATATTTGCAGAAGGCGTGGGTCGATGAAGGGAGTGAAAGACGAGGAAGACTTGTGCTTGGAGATGGAGTTGCTCTCTGACTGCGACTGGTGGAGATATCAGATATTTAGAAAAGCGAGTGCTCAGAGTATATCCAATAAAGTAACTTTAAAATGCAGTGAGGAGAAACCTGCAATCGAAACATCAAACAAACTTGATTTGTAATTCATAAAAACAACTTAATTTAAACGGCAACAGCGCCCCAACAGGTTTGAGCGTATGAGTTACAGCTCCACCTCCGGGGTCTCATTAAGCAACATTCAGCTTAACTGCCTTCAAACCGCATTTTTACAGCACAACTGGGAACACAAAGATCCTCCCCCTCCAAAAAAAAAAAAAAGAAAAAAAAAAGCAGAAGATGATTTAGTGCAGTTATGTTAGTTATTTTGAGGTTAGTGGAGGCAAAAAAGGTTAGAGAGGAAAAACAACATGTGCAACAAGAGAAAAAAAATGTGTTGAGGGAAACATGAAGTGATCCAAACACAGGCTGCTATGAATTGTTAGAGAGAGGAAAAAACAAAGCTGCTTTTAATGAAGGATAATTCCACCACCCAAGATGCACGCTGTTTACAAGATAGCTCTGTGCCTCTCTATAAATGGGAACTTCTCTTCCATTTATCTTGAAATATCCCAAGAAGCTCCGGTTTCCTCCATGTCATGACCGTGTTGTACCACAAGGAGGCCCCAGTGTTAGCGCAGTGCTATGCAGTGCAGTGAGGTGCAGGAGGGAAAGAGGTTGCAGCAGCTCAGAAGAGTCCAACCAGCAGAGTCAAAAGGGAGCAGAGAAGAGGCAGTGTGAAGCCAGAAGGACAGAATAGGGGACGCAGGTTCAACAACCAAGGAATACACAGCTGATGTGTACAGGACTTGGAGGTAGAGGTTTGGATTTTACAGTCATCACAATTAACCTGATTAGAGTTTTAAAAAAAATTAAAAATTAAAAAAGCTACACATTCGCTACGAGCCTGCACACTTTGCAACTGCCCACTCCTCAGTTGTTTGCCTCAGTGGTGTGATGGTGACATACCTCTATGGCAGTGAGCTCATCCCAAGAGATCTGTGGGGACACTGCAGGACTGGCATGGCTAGATGATGAGGGTAAGGAGGAAGAGGTAGTGGTGGAAGAGGAGGAGGAAGAGATGGTTGTAGAAGAGGAAGGGGAGTGATGGCTCTGCTGGATAAGGTCTGGTAGGTGGTGTATGTGGCCCGGAAAGCCGTTTTTCTCTAGCAAGCCGCGGCCAGGGGGTTGGGGTTGGCCATGGCCAGAGCCAGCCGAGGAAGGGGAGGAAGATGAGAGAGTGACCAACCGCTTTATGTCAGCTGTGCTCTGGAAGCAAGAACAGGCACACTTGGGCTCAAGCAAGCAGGTGGAAAGAAGGTGGAGCTGTGCGTTTGGCTGCTAACCTGCTGCTTTGTGTAACAATCTGACAGATTATTCATCTCTAAACATGAACGTCTATGAAATGGCATGATAAAATACAGGAACAAAGAAGAAATGGTGGACAGTGAGCAGGTAAACAAACTGATGGTGGATTAAAAAACAAAAAACCCACAAAAACAACCATATATATATATATATATATATATATATATATATATATATATATATATATATATATATATATATATATATATATATATATATATATATATATATATATATATATATATATAAAAAACAAATCAAGCAATCCAATCAAAGTCAGGCACCACCTGACCTGCCCCTCTTACCTGTCTGATGACTAGTGTGCCATCCTTGGAGGGCGTAGTGGCTTGTTCCGCTCTCCGAGTCTTCAACCAGCATGGTCTTAGCAGACTCCGTCTCTCCATTACTCACTCTCCTGCGGAACCCATGGGGATATCTGAGGTCCCATAACCAGACCAGAGTTAAACCAAAAGTGGTGCAGAAAAAGCCATGCTGCGCTCTGCACTGGTATGACACTGCAGCTCACATGGACTCAACATTTTTCAACATTACACAAAGTTCAGTGTTTTAACGTAAAATTAAAAACAGGCCACAAAAATAAATGCAGACAGGCAGCATTATGTGCACAGCTAATTACCCGGCTTTGGAGTCCTCAGCTCCTGAGGTGGACTCTTCTCCCGCCTCCTGGTCCACCTCTTCCTCGTCCTCCTCGTCCGTGGTGCCCGACTCGTCACTAGAGGAGGAGTAGTCTGTGACCTTGTGAGGAGGTCGCACATCATCAACTGCACGGAGCTCCTTGGCCAGAGCAGTTAGGTCCTGAGAATAACAGTGAAAGTTTTAGACCTACCAACACATGAACTCTGGTTAAATTGGGCTCAGCTTCATTTCTCCCCTTTGGTGCAAGTCTGCACTCAGGAGTGGGACTGAAACAACAACTCCTGAGAGTTTTTCCATGCAGGGATGTGGAAGAGCACACATACACGGTAGCAGCTAGCCTGAGAGCCTCATTCATTTAGCAACTAGCAAAAAACAAAAAAAGATGTTCTTAAGTTCAAGTTGATCATATCAATTTTGCACTGGCTAAATGCTCAATGATACATAAGATTCAGGTTACCCAGAATGACAAATCAATTTGACTGTATCCTAGACAAACTGAGCACATCTGCTGTCACATTTAACACTCAAAACAGACCCATCATGTCTTTTGGGTCTAGATGTTGTCACAGAGAGCACAAAATACCCGCGATATGGTCACAGCTCAGGCGCACAGTTCTGGCTGCGAGCACAGAAGCTCCGACCCACCATTTGTTCAAACATCCTGCTTAGGAGGAGCAGCCAACTGGAAGAGCTGCTTGAAAAGGGAGACCAGCTAAAAGTACAAGTCTATGCGGATAGAATCCATTAATAAAAATATTGAATCTGAGATGAGCAGAATAGGGCCACTTCAGAAACAAATTGCAATCCCTCCTCGCTTCATAGAAGCTCAGTCATCTAATCGATCTATCTTACTTATGGGTCAAACCTGCACTGCCCTTTCTGTCCTTTAAACTGGACCTTAGCTGGCCCTGGGCTGCCTTAACTGAAGCCAAAGCAAAGAAATAGCTGTTAGATTTAATTTAGTCTAAGTTCAAAGATGCAGTGAAAGAAGCAGCATTTTGTATGAGGGAATGTCCAGAACACTAAAGACTCACTATGTGTCTTAAATTAGTATTACACCCGGTCCTCCTAACTATGATTGCCCGGTTTTTGTTTTCCCTGCACCTTTTTAATAATATAGTCACATAAGGTCGTAACATGAGCAAGCGGGGGGGGCATTTCTGGGCCACAGTCAATCCACAAACACAACCAGGGTGAGACCGGGAGTCATTCTGACACAAGTACAAGGGAGAAGGAGGGGTGTGTGTTGCATTCAAATGTGGGTGCACTCAAATCTAGGCGCAGGAGAGCTGTGACAGAGGGCTAAAACCTTTTTAATCTTGTGCATTTTTTTTTTGACAGCAAGCAATAAAAAATAAATCAGGAAAGGGCTGAGCAGGCATATGAAGAGATGCCAGGGGAAAGCAAAGCCAGAAGGGAAAAAACTGATCTCCACAAAAGGAGCAACTTTCTTTTTATCTGAAACCTTTATCATATAATGCAATGAGTGGGGCAATGGTGCAAGCATAGCAGAGGTGAGATTATGTAATCTCAGTTAATAGGCTTACCACATCACCCTAAGCAGGCCCCCCAAACAATCAGGAAGCATTGGATTCACACGAGTTTTCCACACCAGGTGGTTGAATAAATCAGAGCGGTGGAAAAATAGAGCAAAGTGGGAAAAGTGTTTTCACCTATTCGTTTTCATACAAGTTTAACCAGCACTTGAGCAACAGTGGACTTACAGCTGGTCGGGTAGGCCTGGCGAGGTTCTTTTCATCCTGTTTCTTGGAAACGTTTTCAGGCCGCTGGAGAGGCGATCCTTCAGATTTGGAGGAAGCTTTGTGGAAACAAAAGGAAACGGCGTAAGTGGGGGGAGGCAGAAGGAGAGCTGGATACTTAGGGGATCATTAATTGCCTGCAACCCCACCCCACCCCAAAAAGAAGAAAAAAAAGAAGCACAAAACTTATTTTAGCATGGGCTCAGGAGACTGCATGGAGCAAGGTATGTGTAATTATGGTAATAATCCTAATGCGTTAATAAGCAGTTGGTCGGGTTGGTGATATGCAGCCGCGTACAGTACCAGGGGACTCACAGCGTGGCCTGAAGCGGTCCCAGGACTGGCCTGAGAGCTGGAGTTGGAAGATCCGGAGGAGCTGCCACTGCCTGGCCGAGACTGCAGCTCTCCACTCGATCCCACAGCGGACGCTGCTCCACGTTACTGTGACAAAGAGCAAGCACAGTAGAAACAGCCTCAGTGTAAAATTATGCCACATTCAGTCTTTTCCTTACGCTTTTCAGGATTATAAGCATGTAAGCGTTTTTTAAAGATTTTTTTAACCCTTTTCATCTGCAAAATGGAAGTCAATGTTTATTTTCTGAAACTGTCTCCATTTGGAATCACACAGTAGCAGTAGTTTACACAGTCTTCAGTTATTTACCCTTATAATGCGATGATTTCAATGATCACTTCACTGTTAGCACACAAAGGGATTGCAGTATATTGGTATTCCAAAGAGGTATTTTGTTTCAATGTGACTAGATGTCAAAGTAAGAACACAAAAAGCAGTTCTGCCCAACTGAAGGTGATTTTTCTCCTCAGTCGTTTAATCTGTACTAATCTTATACCACCAGGTGTTTGGCTTCCTGGGAGCCACAGTTCCTCCAGTAGGTGGAAGAATCAAGAGTGGTGAGACTTCTGAAGAGGTGTGAGAAATCATCTACTAGTCTGTATGAGTCTCCCCTTCTCATTTTTGTTTTATGTAGGTGGTACTTACCATTTTGGTTTTTACAACTTTTAAGTGTTCCAATGTGTGCAGCTCCCTT
Organism: Pterophyllum scalare; assembly: GCA_024447675.2. Lineage (NCBI taxonomy): Eukaryota > Metazoa > Chordata > Actinopteri > Cichliformes > Cichlidae > Pterophyllum > Pterophyllum scalare. Next base: position 126,506 of record JAMQGT020003458.1, read on the forward strand.
GAGTTAGACCACAAAAAACAAAGTAAAAATAAAGAGAAAAGTGAGAGACCTCAGAGGTCTCTTTACCCACCTGCCAGCATTCCTCTGTCCGACCTGGTTGCTGGGCTGTGATGGTAGAGGGGAGATCCCTTCGCGACAGTACAGGAGACCTGGATGTTGTCCTCACTGGTACCTGGGAGACACGTGCATTTATGACCCCAGTCAACCCGATACCCACAAATCAATGTGTTCCTAGTAACAATCTCCCTCACCGAAAAACCGCTTGTACTACATTATTGAACATTCATTGGGATTTGAAGCTGAAACTAGAAAGTCGAAAGATACCGAATGTGCAGAATCTTGAATACACGGACAAGTCGAACAGCTAGAGCGGTGAAACGCCGACCAATCTTAAGCTGTAGCTGCTTCAAAAGAAAAAAAAAAAAAAAAAAAAAAAAAAAAAAAAAAAAAAAAAAAAAAAAAAAAAAAAAAAAATAAAAGCAATAAAAACGTGTTTTGGAGAGCATTCGCCTCCACGGGAGTACGAATGTACTGGCCTTAATAGATGCAGCCGACAAGCTTGGGCTTCAGCATGAATTCCAGTTCTGCTTGCAAATCAACTTCAACAATGAATAATATGCAGGGAAAATTAGAGCCTGTGAACTCAGCAATCCTTTGGCAGCCTGTTTGTAAAGATTTCTGCAGAAATGTGGTGCCTGATCCCGCTGCACAGAGAACTTCCTGGCCAACTCCCTGAGCCGATGTTGACTGGACAAAGTTCGAAAAGCTGCCACTGCAACCGCAATCAATAACGGCTGGCACCAAGCCACTGTTACACGTCAGGGTAGTGCGATCAGAGCAGAGCCCAGGCTGCCATTGCACTACAGCAGCACTGAAACTTATTATTGTGATCATTGATTCATTTGTTTGTTGTGAACAAGGTCCAACAGCACAAGCGTCTCACACAGTCTGTGGAGCCGCCCTCAATCCCAAAGTAGGAATCCATCATGTGTTGACACTTACAGTCAGTTACTCTGATGCTGTATAGAAGACGGGTGGAGCTGCTGAATGTTTGAGGGCTGAGCCAAAGATGAAAATGACGTAAAGACCCGTCACTGTGAGTTCCAACAGCAGAGCGGAGGTTTCCTCTAGGATACTCCACACGTATCCTCGGTTTGGCAGCTGTTCGACTGCAGCGTCCTTCTGCTCATCACTGTTTATGTCCAAAGGCTCGCACGAAGCTTCCTCATCAGCCTAAAACCAAAGCCCTTAAAGGTGGTCTCTTGGCTGTCCGGTGTGATGGTGCGCTTTAAAGAGCGGGTGGGTCAGAGGAGGATGGTGGCCCCAAACAACCAGCCATGAAACTGAGAGCAGTTTGTGCCAACAACACAGGAACTACAGGCGCCAACGAGCACCATGAATCATGAATGAATCCCGCTAAGATGAAGAAATACGGGAGGTTTCTCACCAGTTTAGTTTAATTATATTTATAATTTCTTATTAATATGTCACTATTTTTATTTAAATGTGTTTTCTATTGATGAGTTCTTAGAATTTAATGAGACCTCAGGAAAGTCATACTGTCTAATTTGGGAATCGCTGAAAGCCTATCTCAGAGGCCAAGTCATATCGTATAGTGTCAACGTTAAAAACAAAGTCAGCAGGAGTGGCTGAAGAAGATTGAAAGTGATATTTTACAACCTGATGGACTTCTTTCACACCCTCCATCAACTGACTTATTCAAAGAACGATTAGCTCTTCAGACCAAATTCAACTTATCTACAAAACTTACTGAGAATTTATTAAATAAATCCAGACACAGGACCTATGAACATGGAGAAAATATTCTCCTCAAAACTTTCCCCCATTCTATTATCAGTCTATGACGAATCCTGCACTTCTGATCGTAGCCAGAAACCATGAGACAGGCAGTTAATTCATAAAAAAGGTAAGAGTAAATTAGATTGCAGTTCATACAGATCTATATCATTGCTGAATGCTGATAGTAAAATATTTGCCAAAATTCTAGCCCATCGCATAGAAACTGTCTTACCCTTAGTAGTTTCAGATGATCAGACGGGCTTTATCAAAAGCCGATACTCATTTTATAATATACGTAGGCTTCTGAATATTCTTCATGATCCCGCTCCATCCGATATACCTGAGGTGCTTTTGTCACTTGATGTGGAGAAAGCTTTTGATCGGGTGGAGTGGGATTATCTTCTTCATACCTTGAGAAAGTTTGGCTTTGGTGTGAAATTTACCTCGTTTATTGGAGTTTTCTACTCGCCATTAGCAGCAATTCGGACAAATGATAACATATGATCATTCTTCCCATTAGGCCATGGAACTAGACAGGGCTGCCCTTTGTCGCCCTTGTTATTTGTGCTTATGATTGAACCCCTGGCAGTTGCAATTCGTTCAGATGATACCATAAAAGGCGTATGGAGGGGGAATTCTGAACACAAGATATCCCTCTACGCAGATGATGCCCTTTTGTATGTGTCTGATCCTTCTGAAACTTTACCTCGAGTACTATCTCTACTTGGCAGTTTTGGAATAATATAAGGATTCAAAATAAATATGCAAAAAAGTGAACTTATGCCTATCAATACTGCAGCCACTGCATTTAACTCCATGCCATTTAAACCGAGTAAAGACAAATTCAAATACTTAGGTGCATGGGTTACTAACGATTACAAGCACCTACACAAAACAAATTTTATCCCATTAATACACTCTATAAAACAAGATTTTCAATGGTGGAATACACTATTATTGTCATTAGGAGGCAGAATAAATACTGTAAAGATGAATATTCTGCCCAGATTTTTATACTTGTTTCAGTGTATCCCAATATTCCTGATTAAATCTTTCTTCTTGCAATTAGACAGGCTGATATCAGCATTTATATGGAATGGGAAAAATGCACACATCCGTAAAAGTATACTGCAGCGACACCACGAACATGGAGGACTATCGCTGCCCAACTTTAAGTATTACTACTGGGCGACACTTATATATATTATTCTGGTCTAAATCGCACATCTCTGGTCCTAAATGGCTGTCTCTGGAGAATCTGTCATGTCAACCTGCCTCTCTACATGCATTGCTTTGCTCAATATTCCCACCACCCTACCCGGTAGGTAAATACTCTCTAAGTCCTGTGGTTAAGCACTCGTTCAAAACATGGGGACAATTTAGAAAATATTTTTTACTTAATAATATGTCAATCTACGCTCCCATAGCAAGAAACCATATGTTTACCCCATCCATAGTAGATGATTCATTTACTGTTTGGTCTGCAAAAGGCCTTAGAGTATTAAAAGACATGTATATAGAAGATAAGTTTGCAACTTTAGAGCAAATTAAGATCAAATTCCAAATTCCAGAATAATTTTTTCAGGTATCTTCAACTTCGTGGCTTTGTGTCTGCCTCTGTTGGCCACTTCCCATCTATACCACCTGGGTCGCTTCTTGAAGCTATTTTGGAATTGGATCCCCATGATAAAGGAGCCATTGGTAAAATCTATCGGGGTAATTAATCCCTCTCTGATCTCAACCTCTGAGGAGTAATGTACATGTATAACACTGAACTTCCTGTTTCTCTTTTTCTAAATATTGACATGTAAAGACGACTTTCTAAATCATATACCTTCTTTGGTGCAACTGTGTGGAGGGGTAAGGGGTACAGTATTCAGTAAGGGGGTGGGGTGGGGGGATTGTGGTGTACAATGTATTATGTCTTTGTTGAGCTTATTAATAAAAATTAAAAAAACTTTGATCAAATGTGTTTTCTGAATTACAATTGTTTAAAACACTAAAATTTCTTCTAAGGCTGCCAGCAGATGTTAAAGAAACATCCACTTTACAGCCAAAACATCTACATGTGGGGCAGAGAGATCAGTTTAAGTTCAAATAATTAGAGCAGGCCTACATATGAGCTGATATATGAGCCGATATTAGCCACCTGTGGATCTGTTGGTATCTGCATTTATGACCACTGAGAACACAGGGAAGTCGGCTAACGAGTAATCCATGACTTTCAGTGACAACAAAAGGATTGTTTTACTACAGTGTTAGTAAGGACTCTAATAACTGGCAGTGATACAGTGGGTAGGTGCTCACCTCGCAACCGGAGGGTCGCAGGTCTGAGCACATGCTGTCATTGTGTCCCTGGGCAAGACACCTAACCCACATTGCCTAAGTGTGAATGTGGTTGTGTGGTCGGTGGTGGTCGGAGGGGCCATAGGCTGCCCGGGGCAGCTGTGGCTACATTAGTAGCTTACCACCACCAAGTGTGATTGAGGTGTGAATGAATGGTGCACAGAATTGTAAAGCGCTTTGAGTACTGTGAAAAGTATAAGTCTAATTATTATTATTATTATAAATGTTCGGGAAGTTAGTTTATGTTTTGGGTCTGAAAGGAGAAAAAAAGTTATATCTGATATTTCAATCCTCAAACATCAGTATCGGTCTTAGAAATCTTATATTGGTCAGGCTATAAAAACTACACTTTTGTGCGATCCCAGTTGGAACCACATGGTGTCCTTTGTTTAAGCAGACACACGTTTAAAACATATTCCTATTAACAGCCTGAAGACATCAAAGCCTCTGGAGGAAACACAGAGAAAAGAAATATAAAAACTCGCTGGGAGAATGCTGTCCAATCAGGGACAATATTTCAGTTACATTTTGCAGAGGCTAGTTACATAAGTAACTGAAGAATAATTCATAATACTTCATCCTGTAAGTGATTATAACACGTATCAGGACGTGTTTGACTTAGATTGTATTGCACATATTGCACCCATAAGATCAGTCAAAGGGAGGCTGAGCTGTGACATACAGAAACCTTCAGGATTACCTCACTGTGATATTTTCAGTGAATTCAGAAAAATAAAAGTTTTCTCTGAAATAAGAACAGCTGCCAAGATGTTCCTCACTGCAGCGAGCAGTTCGGCAAACTCTGGCGGGTGATAGGCAGACGTCCAAAGGGCCTTTAACAAGGTGTGCTGATAAACCGGCTTAGAGGAAAATGTCACAGAGATGATAAGAGAAGGTAGAAATTACAGGGCTAAAATATTCTGCTAACAATTACAGTCGATCCCCACGGACACGAGTCCCACTGCACAGAGTCGGACTCTCTTCCTGCACAAAACAGGAGAAAGCTGCTGGATTTCCTCCTTTGTATCCACTGCTTCAAGAATCCATTTGGACAGCATTCGGGTCTGTTTTCATTGGCTGCATCAGCTGATTAACAGGACCTATAGGCCTCCACATGTGACCACATGATCAAACAAAAGAGCAGAAGGTGTCATCTCATCACAGCATCCTCCTTCTCTTGGCTTCCCTCTGACAGGCAGGAAGCAGCACCAGGCTTGTTTTGTCAGGTTGCTGGATTAGACCTTCAGCTGGTTTCATGTTACACACCTAAAGCTGCCCCCCTCCCCCGCACAGATGGGTTTTATTCCCACACATTAACGGAAGAAGGACTTTGCTGTTAATATTTAAAATCCAGACACATCAAACCCTCCCAGAATCAAACAATGACCTCAGAGAGAGATTCAGAGGAGGAGCACGTCAGGGACCTCAAATGAACACCAGGCCAACTGCGGGGTCGCGAGTGAGGTGATGGAGGCGTGGTGGAGAGGTGTTCCTGCCAGATTATGGGCAGGAGGGAAAGCAATGACGGGCTCCCTTCTTCAACTGCGTCAACAACAGACTGTGCGTAATCTGGGTGCGCGTCGAGACAAGAAAAGACAAACACCAAAGCTACTTGTGGAATATGAGACGCAGCATATTATAAGTGTGAGTGTGTGTGTGGTGTGTGTGTGTGTATAAGGTTACTGACTGTGGCCGATGTCAAGCTGCTGTCTGCCAGCGTGAGGTGGTGCGGCTCCCATCTCCGCAGGAACTTGGAGGTGAGGATCTTGCTGAGGAAGGTGCGGGGGTGTTTGACCACGCACACCTGGATGTCCCCCTCGTGGAGCAGCTTGTATCGCATCCCGCTGCTGCTGCAGTGATGCAGGGATCTCTTGCACGGCCCCGCGCCCAGCTTGCTGTTATTATTCCCCTCCGACATCTCCCCCAGCAGAGGCTTGTTCTCCTCGCACTGATAAAACTGATTGTTGTGCGTCTCGCTGCCTTCAACGCCGCCGCTGGTGAAATCCATAGTTGAGTAATCCAGCAGTTTTTTTTGTCTCCAAATGAGGCTCTCAGGGAGGGGGGAGTGAGCGAGTCGCCACAATACAAAAATCCGACATGTATATAAAAAAAAATAAGGATTAAAAAAAGGTCGTTCGGCTAGAGCTGGGGGCCGGGAGGGGGTGGGGGTACCTACCTACCAACTGCTACAACACGACCTCGGTTACTGTAGACGCGGCCGAGACGGGCGCAGAAACGCCGCCGATCGGAGTCTTAAGACAGGATATCCAGATGTGGGAAGGTTTTCATGACACACCGCAAATAATCCACCATTTTCCTCCGTGCACAATAACCCAGAAACTGTCTCCACGGTGCGCGTCTCCCCCTCCGCCACCACCAACGAGCTACTCAATATGTTAGGGCCATGGCCTTATCCATTCCGTCCGCCCGGGTCCAAACGCAATAATCCACCGCGAGAAACGTTTGGGATTCAGGGAAAAACGGGAGAAGTATCCAATGGCGGCGGATGTGGGCTCCTCCGTGGGATTTTGTGCTCATTACAAGCTCACTGGCACGGTTTCCTTTTATTCAGTCTTTTCCCCTATCTTGGTGTAAAGGAGCCAGCACTCTCCGGCAGCGTCGCGCCGATTGGTCCTCGCTCGTTCACGTGACTCCGTACTGACGTCAATAGGGAGGTGAGCGGATGAGCCGTGTGTCTTTTGCGCTTGAGTGTCTGCCGAGGGCGCACGCTCAAGCTTCGCTCACCCTCCTCCTCCTCCTCCTCCTCCTCCTCCTCCTCGTCCCCGTGCGCGCAGAAAAATGGAGGAGGGCGCAGCGAGTTCCAGCAAATCCTCCGCTGCTTTCCCCGCTGTGAGGAAATGATGCAGCGGCGCCTTCCAGGGAAGGAAAAGACGATCCCGGCATGCTGATGGTCGGAGCGGCTGCGCCACATTCAGATTGCCATTCGCAAAGGCATGGGTTAGTTAGATAGATAGTTAGATAGTTCTCTGCGGCTCTCAGAGGCAACTTTGTAAACAGAAATTACGATTAAAGTGAACGAATTTCAATAAGTTATATACAAAACATACACACTGAACCTATATATATATATATATATATATATATATATATATATATATATATATATATATATATATATATATATATATATATATATATATATATATCACAACTGACTACCTGAAGAGGTTCAAGCTACTGGTTTCCTGCAGCCCCCACAGACCCCAGCACAGACCCCCCACAAAAAGTAGACAGAGCTCAAACTGAATTGTCTGAGAGAATTAATTTGCTTTATCAGTAGGAATGTGCCAAACCACCACAATCCAGAGCTCACAGACTCCTGACTGCTACCAAAACATATCCATTTACACGAGTCCCACAGCAGCATCATGTGCCGTGTGAACCTGCACTCGTCTGTGGAGCGAACATCGTGCTGTGGCAGACCTGCCCGCTCTCATGTCAGCCTGCATGCGCTAAAGCAGAGGTCCCCAACCTCAATCAAAGTACAAAAGCCCTGTGCTCTAAAGGATGTCTGGTTCTCATGCCGTGCTTGTGGAGTCTGATTCTGACAGTTTGGTCAGAAACTTGCATCTGTAGCCCACTCGAGGTCATTTTGCAGGGCTGTGGCAGTGCTCCTCCTCTTCCTCCTCTCACAAAAGGAACAGGTGTTGGTGCTGCTGCTGGGTTAACTGCCTTCTGTGTCCCTGTCCAGCTCTTCTCATTTCCTGGTATCTCTGCCACCCTCCTGAGGCTGTTCTGCCACAGCAGAACTTCTTGTATGGATATACTGTAGCAGGAGCTGTGCAGCCTGATTGGGCAGCAGGTACTGTCTCAGTCTGTGGTCTGTAAGTACCTGTTGGGGGGGGGTGTCCTTCTTGTGCACCTGTTGTCACTCTAATTTGCACCAAAGCAGGTGAAATGGACTCACCAAGGTTTATGCTTCCTAACTGGACACACTGTTACCCTGAAGTTTAACTTTGTGTTGTACTATGATAGTCTTTTTGTTGAGTACAGTCATGAATGCTGTAGTAAGAGTTAAACTGACCTCCTCACACCCAGCAGAATGACTAACAACAGGATCCCGTCCACAGTCAAAGGAATGTAATGAGCTGTTCAGCCCCCAGGGGACGCTGGTCGGACGCTCGTCCCCTCTGAAACCCAGCAGAGCAGCTTTGGATGCAGACGGGTCATTTTACCTTACAAACATCTTTCAAAGATTCTCTGCATAGATGCCTCATCTTTTATGAAGCCTGCAGTCATGCCTTCCACTTAAACAGCCACTGCTGACAGTCTCTATGACTCATATGACTCATCTACACAGGTGGGTCATAAAAAATTTCCCAGGTTGCTGCTTTACATTTCAGCTGTGGCTGACTTTCATGCGTACCTGAGCGTTTCAGGTCTGTTACCTGTTCACTCATTTTTCCCATCATTGTGGATTTCTGCGAGTCACACCAATCAGATATGCAGGTGATGTTTATCTATTATGGGTCATCTCTCTCTGATGAAGTGTTCCTTCTGTGGTTTTTCTTAAATAATATGCTGATCGTATCACTGATGAGCAAATGATCAGAATTAAGCCATAAACATGTACAGCCTGGTCTGTGCTATGCTCCGCCCTGCTAATGGAGCTGCTGTGCACAAACCTGGCCCTGATATCCTGGGGCTCCAAAGGTAAAGTCTGAGCATAAAGTGACTAAATATTTATTACTGGACAGTTACAGAAGTCAAAAATACACAGAGAAACAAACATAAATGCATCTGACACAAACACGAAGCACTTCAGGCCAAAGGTGGATAACATTTTTACACACAGATTGGTGAAGGAGCACACACTCACAGACACTTTATTAGGTACGCCGTGCTGGTCCTGGGCTGGACCCCTTTTTGTCTTCATTTTTCGTCCTCAAAGATTTTGGTCCATATTAACATGTCAGCATCAAACAGCTGCTGCACATCCATGATGAGAATCTCTGTTCCAGCACATCTCAGAGGTGCTCCTTTGGAGGCCGTTTGAACTCTCAGTCTGAGATGATCTGAGCTTTGAGACGTGATGCGTTATCCTGCTGGAAGCAGAAGGTGAGGACACTGTGGTCATAAAGGGATGGATAGCAGCAACACTCAGGTAGGCTGAGGTGTTTAAATGGGCCCAAAGTGTGCCACCATCACACCACCAGCCTGAACCACTGATGCAGTTGTAGCTCCAAGCAGTCTGGTCATTCTCCTCTGACCGAGGCATACCCAGTGAATATGCCCGAGTGGGCCCACAGTGGGTAACTGTGGATGAACTGTGGGGCTTTGTGCACAGGAAAAACACACTTATTTTGTATGGGCCCCGCTCTGTATGCCCTGGTAGTGGGCCGCCCCACTGAGGTCCATCAACACGGAGCCCTGTCTTACCCCACATTTCACACCAATACCGGGCTTTGTGGGTCTGTCTACAGTGCTCCATTTGGGCCCCAAGGGAGCATGTTTACTGAGCTTTCACCCAGAGGACTGGTGCTCACTGGATATTTTCTCTTTCTCACATTATTCTCAGAAAATCCCACAGATGGCTGCGGGGCAAAATCTCAAGAGATCAGCAGTTTCTGAAACACTCAGACCAGCTCATCTAGCACCAACCATCATATCATGTTGAAAGGCACTGATCATGTTTCTTCCACATTCTGATACTTGGTTTGAACTTGAAATGCACCAAGTTGCTGCCATGTGATTGGCTGATTAGATATCTGCATCATGGGGCACCTGACAAAGTAGCTCACATGCTGTAAAAAGTGTGTGTATGAGATGTAACTGACAGGGAGCAGCTTAGCAACATCCCCTCTCAAGGGTCCCAAACCACAACAACATCCATCTCAGCTTCACCTCTGAGGTTTATGTGCTTCTGCTGGGACAGCTCACCTTCCTTCTTGAGCCTCTTTTTCCAGCCGTGATCCACGCAGCGGGCGGCCTCCTGTGAGCGTTGTTCTGGAGACAAGTTACAACAGGCTGTATTACTGCAGTTATCTTGGAAGGCAATGAAATCCAGAGGAAATGACATCAGTTCAGTCAAGGATGAAATGTGTCATAGAGACAGACACGCATTGATTTGGCAATAACAAAAGATAATTTTATATCTGACATTAACCCTTTGCACTCATTAACTGTTTACAAATGCCTGCCTTTCTTACAGTCAAACTGAGCGACACATTAACACAATTTCAAATAATCATTTTTAACACTTAAAGGATGAAAATCCTTTACAGCTTTCCATGCGTCCATTGCTCCCTCATCCATCCCTCCATCCATTCCATCCATCCCTCCTTCTGTCCATCCATTCCTCCATCTATCTAACCCTCCATCCACATCCCTCCATCCATCCATCTATCAATCTGTCCATCACAGAGGTAGCAGTCTCAGCAGAGATACCCAGACCTCCCTCCTCCAGCTCTTCTTAGGGGACACTGAGGCATCTGGCTCTCTCTCCACCATGGCAGCCCGGTACACCATCCACATTATGTATTGGGTGTATAATGTCAATTCTTTGCATCTTACCAAAGAGCAGCAGGACAGTGACTCAGCCTGGCTCTCTGGAGGATTACAACAAAATGGAGAAGCAAATAGGACAAAACATACAGTCAACCATCGGCTGGTTTAATTCCTCTGACGTAAATCGATGACACTCATGAGAAACATCTTACAAAACCTCCTCATGCACTAGTTACAAAAGTACAAAGTGAAACAAAACTCCCTCTTTCACAACAGCTTTGGTTATTTTCAGGTTCGTCTGATTTCCCCTCCTAGTGTATCACAACAAAGTCATGAGCTGTGAACATGTGAGAGCTGTTCAGTATGCAGAGAAGCCTGGAAACCATTTTATTTACTGTAAATGGTGAGACACCAAATTAAGGAAGCACATCAGGAATTCCTTTCATATTCAGTTGGGGTGTCCTATCAGCCATGATGTTTCCTCTGGGGTCTCAAACTGTGCACTGTCACCGGCCAATTATGAATTTCAGACTGTGTGAAAAATCCATCATTTGTGAGCTAATAAAAATCCGACAGTTCAGAAAGCGGTTTATACGAGTCCTCGTTTCTTCAAATCTATCCAAGTGCTGAGTTCAAATAATCCATGTGATACGCCAGGTTGAAATAAAGCCACGTTCCTCTAACTGATGCCAGCAATGCATTTACAGCTATATTATTCTTTGTGCTTCATTTCCTGCTGTTTCTTTGAGCTGTTTTGTAATGAGCTGCAGTCGCAGTAAAAGGAAAGCAGCCTCTGTCAGTTCGAAGGTTTCAAATATCAGGACGATGATCTGCTCCTTAGCAGGTCTTAAAATGAGCTACATGCAACCTCACACAAACTGCAACACAGGTTATGGTTTTAGCTTGATATGAACTAGATTCTTTTGAAAATGCATTTATTTTTCATATAATGACATATTTGTCATAATTGACATAACAAAAGCAGAGGTGTTGTATACCCTGTGCTTCACTAGCTTGCACAAACACATTTAGCAGCAATAACTTGCAGTACTGTTTTCTGTATCTCAAAGACCTCATAGTACCGTATCACCCCAACAGACTGCTGGCTTCCTTGTGGTTCCTAGGATACTTCAGAGTAGAATGGGAGGCAGAGCCTTCAGCTTTCAGGCCCCTCTTCTGTGGAACCAGCTCCCAGCTTGGATTCAGGAGACAGACAACCTCTCTATTTTTAAGATTAGGCTTAAAACTTTCCTTTATGATCAAGCTTATAGTTAGGGCTGGATCAGATGACCCTGAACCACCCCTTAGTTATGCTGCTATAGGCCTAGGCTGCTGAGGGGGTTCCCATGATGCACTGAGAGTTTCTTTTCATTCACCTCTGTTTATACCCCACTCTGTATTTAATCATTATTATTAATCTCTGGCTCTCTTCCACAGCATGTCTTTTGTACTGTCTCTCTCCCCCTCAGCCCCAAGCAGTCACAGCAGATGACTGCCCCTCCCTGAGCCTGGTTCTGTTGGAGGTTCCTTCCTGTTAAAAGGGAGTTTTTCCTTCCCACCGTCGCCAAGTGCTTGCTCATAGGGGGTCGTTTTGACTGTTGGGTTTTCTCTGTATTATTGTAGGGTCTTTACCTACAATACAAAGGACTTTGAGGCAATCTTGGCCATAATCCAATTAGAGAAAGCTTTCATTTTTATGCTGATGATCTGGTGTTGTACTCCTCTGACCTACCCAGTCTCTCAGTCCGCTTCAATCAGCTTTCAGTGCACTGCAGCATAACCTGTGGTTTAAAATGCTGAAAAAATAAACAGATGATGTTCTCAAACTCAAAATCTAACCCACTGAACTTTTCATGGCTCACTACAGTTCAGGGCTCTAAGATTGAGTCAGTGTCTCTGTGTAAGTACGCAGGAATTACAGTTGATGTTTTACAGCTCACATTCAGCAACTAATGAAACAATTGAGCCTAGGTCTTTACTTTGGAATAAAGTCCAGTTGATTCTTTGAGACAAGAAAGTACCTGCTGTTTCCATTTTTGTGTGTGCGCTTGATTATGATGAAGTGATTTATATACATGTGTCCTCACAATGCTAACATATGCTGGACTCATGGAGCGTGAGTTCTTCCTCACCACTGTACGGTGTATGTCATGTCACAGACTCAGCCAACAGTTTAATAATAATAATAATAATAATAATAATAATAATAATATTATTATAATGCCTTAGACTTATATAGTGCTTTTCACAGTACTCAGAGACACTTTACAATTCTGTGCACCATTCATTCACACCTCAATCACACTTGATGGTGGTAAGCTACTAATGTAGCCACAGCTGCCCTGGGGCAGTCTGACAGAAGCGTGGCTGCCAATTCGCGCCTACGGCCCCTCCGACCACCACTGACCACACAACCACATTCACGCAATGTGGGTTATGTGTCTTGCCCAGGGACACAAATGACAGCATGCACTCAGACGGGGACTCAAACCAGCGACCCTCCGGTTGTGAGGTGAGCACCTACCCACTGCCACCCTTTATTCTTATTCATGAGGTTATTCCTGGTTCGTGGTGGGGGAAGCTGTCTTAGGTCCAAAGATTCATTGCTTATGTCGACCTCAAAAGTTTGCAGTGAATTTGGAAAAATCAGCTGCAGCAGCAACTAAAACTGCAGAAATTCATCTCATTAATGGATTTAATGATTGTAAATGACTTGGATGCAGTTACATAAAGCTGAAAATGGTTAACTTTGTTTGTGGCAGTTTCTTTTATTAAAGGTACTCATTCTTTAATGACACAAAAGTTTTTACATTTTGGTTGTTTGTGTTTTGAGTTTTATCACCTGTACTTAGCTGGTGTGTGTGTGTGTGTGTGTGTGTGTGTGTGTGTGTGTGTGTGTGTGTGCGTGTGCCAGCATGGTGGTGGAGGGCTGGTGACTCAGGCTGAAGGTGATGAAGGTGCTCCCCAGTCAGAGTCCAGACCTCCACCTGAAGGGAGCGGTACATGTATGAATGCTGCAAATCTCAGCACTGCAAAGAAGAGCAGGCTCAAATTCATCTTCAAAAACATGACTGATAAAAATCATACAGAAAACCAACACTGAGTTATTGAACATGGTGTGCATTCAGATTCCACACACAGCTTCTGCAGTTTGGTTCAATAAATAATGACAGTGTGTCATGTGTTGTTGTTCTGAGTTTGGATTTAAACCACTTCAGACCTGCTAAGGACCAGATGAATCTTATGTCCTGACATGTAAACCATTCGAACTAAAAGAACAAATAAAATCTTATGTTTGATCAGATTATTCTTCCCAATCTTTGAAGATTCCTGTAAATATTTTACTGCTGGAGAACAAATAAATGCATGATCGCCTGGACACCAACACCACAAACTCGGTCGAGAGGTCTGATTCATGAACCGGGCCTCTCGAGGTTCAATGAGCCGAGCAGACAGCTAGCAGCTAGGTGTGCCTGTGACACTCCGGCAGGCATGCCTCCAGTTAGCCACAGGAATCATGTATCGACAATAGTGTGGCCATCAGAGGAAGCACACTTCTTATTACCAAGCAGCAACTTCCAGGGTTCAAAAATGAAGCCAGTGTGAAAATATTAAAGGTAAGTTTTATAGTTTTAGATCAGATTTTGCATATTGGAAAAACAAAGGTAAAAAAATGGGAGTGTTTTTGTTAGTAAGCTACAAATCTTTCTGTGTAACAACAACAAGAAATATTGGGCAGCCAATAAGGTTGACCAGCTGCAACATATCAGTTTATACTGACTTACTGTTTAAATGAAGGATCAGCTGGACACAATATTACAGGCGTGATGCGCCCAGTTTTCTTAGCAAGTCTTTAAAATGTGTGCGATTATTTAACATTCTTCGGCCTTCAGTGATCAGACCGAACACACCGCAGGAAAGCTACAGAGCTGGAGCTCCACTTAGCTAGTGTCCATTTTGTATGTGCAGCCGCTGAGCGGAGGACGGACAGCAGCAGCTGTAACTCACACAGAACAAACGGGGTCAAGAGATGCCAAGACTATACTGACTGTAAAGCCAGGTCAGAGGTCAGAAGAGCTGCAGCACATCCAGTAAGTCAGCAGAGTAGCTGTTTTAAAAGTGTTTGTGCTGCAACGTGCAGACATGAGCTCAGTGCGTTGGAACGCTCCTGTGTGGAAACCAGGCGCTGTCACTAAAAGTCTGTCATTGTTTGGACATGTCAACGTGGTTCATCTACAGTTTACAGTAACAACAGTTTACAGTAACAATGCTTACTGAAGGTTCTCGTATGATTTCAGCACATTTTAACAGACATTCGTGAAGTCTTTGGTTGTGGATTCAAAATCATGAACTTGCAAACTGCTGCATGATGATTCAGATTCAGTTTAGGGACATAACAAGGATCCCGGGGTCATGGTTACAACTACAGCCGCTTACTTCAAGTGTCCATGTGATACTTTATAGGCTGTAAAAGCAAATGGAGCTATCCTCGCCCACAGTAACACTGCTGTAAGACTTCTCTTTAGTTACTACGTCACAGCAGCGTGGGGGTTAGGTTGGTACAACCTAAAAGAGAGCGCGCTCTCACAGGTCTGTGCCATTTACATACTTAACCAATGTCACCTTTTTTTAAACGTTAAATCCTGTAAAATAGATCTCCAAAATAAAATGACACCATGAGGTAATATTGGCGCCCTGAAGCCTGAGGATGGCTTTGATTATGGTTTAAAATTATTACTACTGTTAAAGCCACGCGCTGCACTGACCCACTCACCTCAACCTCATCTAAAGACAGGAACAACGACAGGAACAACTACATTTGGTGGGACTGCATGAACTGCATTATAGCTTGATGGTGGGCGTGACTGACACTTTGTGGGGGGTGGGGTGGGGGGGAGTGT
Organism: Pterophyllum scalare; assembly: GCA_024447675.2. Classification (NCBI taxonomy): domain Eukaryota; kingdom Metazoa; phylum Chordata; class Actinopteri; order Cichliformes; family Cichlidae; genus Pterophyllum; species Pterophyllum scalare. Next base: position 142,021 of record JAMQGT020003458.1, read on the forward strand.
TTACTGGTGACATCATTATAGCAGCAAAGCTAAAAGAGCTTCGATTAACACTTAGCAGGAGCTAAGCTACCTGCCTCAACGCAAGTGTTCAGAGCAGTCTGCAGCCTGAGGCGGGGCTCTCTGGGATTACCTGCAGCAGGCCGTGTTACCTCTGCATCAACTGTGCATGATGATTGTAATGGAACACAGTGGTAGTTATTTGTATATATGATGAATCCCTCTCACCTCATTATCTGAAACGTTGGCCATGTTTAACATGAGCATCGAGCAGTGCAGCAGCATTTGTATAACACAGTACAGAAAGCAAAGTAGGCCCACGTTAACCCTGTGTAGGAAGTTAAAGCTGCTACAACAGGGAAAACTGATTATACGTGCTGGATCCTTTGCTGTGACCTCTGACACAGCACATGCTAAACAATATCATCCACACTCGTAACTCAAACCAGTGTGTGTGGCCTAATATGCATGTGACTGGGTCAGCTGGCGAGTCTCTGATGCAGTCACCAAAAAGGCTGTTTTAGGCTGATCCCCTGTATCTCCACCACAAGATGACACATGCAGAATTATCATGAACCATGACATCATCAATAATGGGATATTCACCACTGTGAATGATCCAGAGTGATCCTTTAATAAACCTGCACTGCAGCGGGCCGTGTTACCTCTGCATCAATGGTGCATCATGACTAATGTAATACAGTGGTAGTTATTTGTATATGCTGAAGCCCTCACCAACTAACCAGAGAACATTACAACGGAGGAATGTCCTTTAAAATAAAATAAAAAAAGGTTCCCACACTAAAAAGAAAATAGATTTATGTTAAACCATCATAAAACCTATAACGCTAAAAAAGTGTTCAATTCTGTCCCGTACAATAAATATACATCAAAAGGGTTTTGAATATAAACCAACATGTGGTGACTAAATGCTTTAGTGTTTGTCCATAAACTCAGGCCCACAGCAGAGAGGGTACCAGTGTGCAAAAGTGGAGACATATGGAGGCAGCTCAGAGCCGCCGGCTGCTGTCCTGGGGTCAGATCCGGATTCGGAACATGCCCTGACTCAGCTGAAGACGGAACAGTCGGCAATTGGCGATGCGCAGGTTGGCACAGGCTGTTTTGGAGAGGTCGCTGGGTAACATTTGCTTGATGCGATGCCACGTCCCGGTGGTGCGGCGAAACTCTCGGATGTAGTCGAAGTTCGTGCCTGTGCACAAAGAGAACAGCCGTCTTACAAACACTGAACATCCTGAAACCCCAGCAGAGCTTTCTGTGTCGTTTTACCGACCTGTGTCCAGGTCTCCCACCACATAGATGCTGGCTCCAATGGGCACAGCGCCGCAGACGAAAGAGGAGCTGGTCTGGATACACAGGTTCTGGTCATCGAGGAACATCCACCTGCAGCAGAACACTTTTTTTTTTAATGCAAGATCGGCCACATTTACAAACTTTAAGGAAGGCTCTGATATGTATTTACAGAGATATTATAGTATATATATATATATATTATATATATATATATATTATATATATATATATATATATATATATATATATATATATATATATATATATATATATATATATATATGTTCATTCCACATATGTTCCTCTAAGTGAGCCTATCTCCAGTCACCAGCTTCAAACAGCAGTAACACATTTTTACAGCCTGGTATAAAAAAACAGTTTTGGCTTCTTTGACTGAGCTGAACACCTGCAGCATTTTAATGCAACCACTGACAAAAGCATGAGACAGATATGTCCACCAGAACAGTTTATGTCACTGTGGCTACGTCCAGCTTTTATGTACAGTCTGTGGGTTTCGGCTGACCTCCTCATCTCATCATGGTAGAACTCAGACTTGCAGGTCGTCATTTGTCTTTGCTCGGGGTTGTCGTTCTCTTGGCTTCTGACTCCACCGAACACGTAAAGCTCCTGACCGACGCCGCACGCCACCGACCCAAACCTGAGCGAGAAATTTGAAGAATTTACCAGTGAAGTGGAAGCATCCTGATACTTTGTTATTAGTTTAACCATTCATCTAAAGATCATTCAGGTAACCAGTGAACTGGAACTACATTAAACTACAGGAGACATAATCAAGCGGTCAGGCTCACGGTTTCAGGTCAAGTGTGACCTAAAACTGTGGATACAGAGTAGCTAGTACACATATACATGACAGAAAGAAACATGTGCACAATGTGACTGTATCACAGATTTCAACAAAGCAGTGAGATGAAATAAAAAATGGTCAGTTTAATGCTGGTCACTGTTCATGAGCACCAATAAGAGGAAAAACCTGGAAATGTTTCAGCTCAATGGAAACCAGGAGGCTGGAACGTTTTATATGTAACTGCTGCTCATCAAGTTTGTGTTTGTCTTTATTTTTTATTAGTTATTTGATCTTGTAAAAAGGATAACGTACACTCTGAAGTCGTACTGGGGGGCGCCCAAGAGTACAGAAACACTGGAGGATTTATTAAACACGTTCTGAAGGATGGGAGGCCCACGTGGGTTTAAGTGTAATGAAAAGGCATTTGTGCTTTTTGGAGCATTTTTAATGCAGTGATCTGAAAACAACATGGCCTGGAGACTGTGCACCAATCTGTGCTTAAGTTTTGAAGAGTGCAAGTCTTTTATTAGTCTGTTGCTTAGCACTAATTACAGTATGTGCATGCATTGCACCCTCACACTTTATAAATGCAGCTAGTTAGCATTAGCTGATAACTTAACAGTCAACCCTCATTCACACAAAGAACTTCCCAACTCTGGGATAAATAAATACCTATAATCATATCTTAGCTCATCTTATATAGAATCATTTCTAGATTCAAAACCCAAAGTCCACAAACCAACAGATCATATGACAGAGGCCAAGTCCATCCTTTATTTACAGGTTATGGTTTTAGCTTGATATGAACGAGATTCTTTTGAAATACTTTTTTTTTTTTCTTTTAGCACTGGTGCGGTTGTGAGAGGGCACATTCTGAACATACTGTAAACAAAAGTGCAGATGCAGCATTGCTGCTTAAAAAGTACAGGAAGTATGTGTCCATGGGAAAAAAAGCTGCCACACACAATTCAGCAACTGCACAACTTTGCACAGAAAACCATCCGGTGTGATAGAGTGGCCATAATCCAAGTCTGTAGACGAGGTCCACGAAAAGAAGACACGGAAGTATGAAACGTTTCAGCAATACTAAAGAAAAGCTGCAACACAACAACGAAGAATAACACAAACCACATCAGCAGCAACACCTGTGAGTCAGTGTAGCTGTGATGTTACACAAAGTCAGTCAAAATGAAACTAAAACTGGTCAATCAGGGAGAACAACAGTGACCAGAGAACCACGTTCCATTTCCTGTTGTGCAACACAAACAAGTACAACGCAAAGAAGGTAAATGTTTAGTGTTGCACAGCCAGCGTGCATGCAGCCACACAAAAAATCCTGACTGGGAAAAAAGGAAGACGGGACTGTGAGGAAGTAAATTCACAGATCCTCTTTCTCCACACCACCTTCTGGAAACACAAGCTGCATTTACCTTCTCTCTTTCAGAGGACACAGCCCCGTCCACTGCTGGGTTTTAGGATCAAAGCATTCAACGGAGTCAAACAGCTTTCCGTAGGAGCCCCCACCTATGGCATACACCTTCTTATTCATGGAGGCGTAGCAGCCGACCTGAAGGAGAAGTCAGACCGGGTTTCATTGTGGACCAGAGGTCGTGCTGACCATACATTTCTGTCAGATTTTTATATTACAGAGAACAATGACAACAATGAGACATAAAATTACATAATTCTCACACAGCACTGTTGAAGACAATCACAACACACCACCGACACGCATGCATTCATCTAAAGATGAACCATGCTTAGCAGATGGGTCTTTGAGTTGAACTCTATGGATGTAGCTGCCAGTGTTAGCTGATAGCTCCACCCCCTCATCCAAATATGGTCACTTCTGACTAAATAATAATAAATAAATAAATAAAAATTAAAAAACAAAACAAAAAAACAAACTCTGTTGTCCAATATTTTAGCATATGTCATATATTGGAAGTCATTTGGTCAACCATCAGTGAGCTCTGCACATTCAACACGAATAAGGGAGGACTCGGGATTAAAGGGAAACATCAATGTGCACTTTTTCTGGGAAATTTAGAAAATTCACACAAAAAAACTTTTAAAAAAAAGAGATCAAAAATGTGTCTGTCTGGGTCCTGGGCCATTTTCCCAGCATGATGTTCTCTTAGGTTCTGTTTTCACTGAAATTCTACTCTGTTCACCCAGTTTGCTTCTGCTTTTGATTCTTAGTTTTGAGTCCCATTATTAGTTATAGTTACTTATACCGAGTTCCTGTTTCTCTTTTTCCCCTATTTAGTAGAGCCTTGTTTTTCTGCAGACCATCTGTGCCAAGATTTCAAATAAAAATGACTGAGAAACAGCAAATTTAGCAAGACGTTAACGGATGGCTCGTTATTGGATCAGCGATGTAACTGTGCATCTTTTCTATACAGTCTATGGAGTTTCACTCTCAGTCGTTCAGCTGACATCCATCCACTTATGGTCGCTAATTACAGTCTGACGTATGTCCGTGAAGTTAGCCGTGATTCCAAACTGTCCTGCTGGTGCAGTTTTCCCAGCAGGAGTATGGGTCAAACTCCAGCCTATTCCAAAAATAGCTAAACACTGCGGTCCGGGATGCATAAATAGGGGCATTGTGTGCTGGGAATTCTAGTAGTGACGTGACTAAAACCGTTTCACGTCACCATCCGAGCTAAATTTGAGACAGCTTTGTGCTTTTAAGACCTTTGATTAGTAAACATGCATTTAAGACATTAAAACTGCCCCCGTGGTTTAGTTTCTCTGTGAGCCAGCACATGCTTTCATTTGGTAAAAAAAGTTTTCTAATTGTATTTGGTTCATTTTTCCTCTTTAAGAGGGAGCTGTCCAAATGAGAGCGTATGTTAGGCAAGAATCTGACCTCATGTAGCTCTCTGATTGGTTGTTTCAGAGCATCTCTGACCGTGTCTGAGTGCACAAACTGCTGTCGGCGTCACCCATCATTAACACTCGGCAGCTCGTTAACTTCCAGTCCTGCAGAAAAGCTGTGGAAATCTTTACAAAGCTCACCACTGAGAACGGATCCACATCAAACTCCCCGGCAGTACTTTATGGATTTAATAGTTGTGACCTGAGCTGCAGTCTAGCTTTAGCACACCCTGCTGGTGCTGTACATGTCCAACAGCTTCTTACATTAATTCTTGTATTCCTGTCTTCAGGGATTTTATGGGTTTCATGGCGGTATGACAACACTCCATGACTGAACCTGAACACTTACCTTAAACCCTCATTTATTTATGTCCAGCATTTACATGTAAATATATTCATGCTTTCATTCATGCACGTTCTACACTTTCTCTTCGTTTTAGTTAAAAATTTCTCTTATTTATTGTTACACCACTTTTGCCCTTCATACTGACTCTTATTTAAATATGTATTTATTCAAGACTTCAACATTTATTGATTTTAATGTCTATTTTTTTGTTTCGATGTTTTGTACATCCCAAGTTAAACTGTCCACCATATTATTTTGTTTTGTGTCCCAGTCATCACACTGTGTGCACATATGTGTGTGTGTGTGTGCATGCATGTGCGTGTGTGTGTGTGAGTGAGTGAGTGCGTGCTACCTTGCGGATCATCGTCATACTGGTCTGCATTTTCCAGGTATTGAAGTACGGGTCAAACACCTCCACGGTGATAAGCCCCACCTCTTCATTCTCTCCACCGAGAACATAGATCAGACCATCGAGCTCCACCACACCGAAGTTCTGGCGAGCCTGAAAACATCAGCGATTCATCAATAATCAGCCAGCTGTGCGTTCAGTCACACAGATACTGTGCCGTAATGGTGACTGTATCTGTATCATCCTGGCACATGTTTGAGTCCAGCACTTTGTGGACAAGTGTAGATCAGGTGTGCCGTTAGGCGACACCAAAACTATGAAGTGCACCACTGATGACATCGTGTCCTGTCTGTCTGTGCGGCGAAACCAAAGCAGCAGTGGGGTTACAGCCCATCACTGACCAATGAGGGTGAAGAATATTATTGGATATATTTGAATCAGACTCTGTTCCTGTGCCAAATTGATCCCGGTTCAGACTGCTGATGGAGCCGTCAGGTTCCTTCAGGATGAGAAATATGAAAGCGTTTGTATTTGTAAACTTCCCCTCTCATTGTTCATTCTGTTAATAAATAAAGAGCAGTTAATAATTGTGGCATAAATTAAATGGATGTTTTCTCTGTTTCTGCATTTCTGTTCAGAAGCATGTTTGTTTCTGATTTAGATCAGAAATATCTTAATGAGAGCATTTATTTTTGTGGCATTTTAATGAAGACTGCAACTGATAGACAATCACTATCATGTGTGGATGAATCTGTTAATTACCTACCTACTTTTATTCAACTGTGCATCAACCTGCAGAAAATGGCACAGGGTTGACTCGAACCCCGGTCCTCATCTGGAGGAGCTGCAGTGGCACCCTCTGGCATTGTTAATTCATATTTTTGGCCCCCAATCCTAACCGCCCATCTTATGTATGTAATTTATAATTTAGTTCAGCAGGTTTATTCATTCTGTCTGCACATAAATGTTTTTATTTGTATGTAACTGAATTAAAATAAGGAGACTGACTTTAACCTGGTATGAGTCTAGAATGAATACACAGAATGTGAGCTCTGTGTGTAATCTGCCTTTAACCTTTAACAGTGACAGTGAGGTTCTTGCAGCACTGCTGACACCTAATGGCCATAAAGTCAAATGATAAAACACGGCTGCTTTACAGCTTTATGAGGCTAAGCAGCAGGAATTCAAACATTTGCCGCATCTATGACAGAAGCAGAGAACAGCGGGACTGAACTGTAAGGTAAAATACACGGAAAAGATAAAAACCTTACATGTTAGGCATGAATAAAAATAAATGACCTCATGTTTTCTGGGTCTTCTTATGAATAAAATATGGTTTTATGAGATTTCTAAATCATTGCATTCTGTTTTTATTTCCCACACATCCCAAATTTTTTGGAATCGGGGTTGCATCTACACGCTCACACAGTTTATATATTTGCACTGCAGGAATAACTGGTTCAGGCCTGCTGAGTGTACCTGCAGCATTGGGGGAATAGGGCTCCAGGTGTTGGAGTCAGGGTCGTATTTCTCTCCACTGCCCAGGACTGTGTTTAGTTCATCTGTTCCACCCATCACAAACAGAAACCCGCCTGACACACAGAGACAGCCTTATTAATGACACGCCTGCTAATCTACTGACTACAGAGATTTTAGTTACAGATGATGATCACAGTTACGGTGGACCACACTGACCAGCAGCGACCAACCCGTGGCCGAGGCGAGCGATGCTCATTGGCTGCAGCTCGATCCAGGCTTGTCTGTTGGCGTCATACAGAGGGCACATGCAGCGCGTCACAGCCGTTGGCTTCCTGGTTCTGTACAGGATGACAGCCATCAGACCAGACAGGACCAGTAACCAGCAATTTCCCTGAAGTACACGGGAGACGTTTGCCTCTGAAGCCGTGTGTCTCTCTGCTAAGATGTTTATAAAGTTCTTTTTTACCCACAGTATGACTTTTCTAAAAACTAGTGATTGTGTTGCTAAAGCCAACAGACCCCAAACTAGAAAGTAATAGTAATACCTGAAAGCTAGTCTGCACTAATTAGTTCATTTCAGATGCACACCAGCCTTGAGTGCAGCACTAGCAGTGAGAATGACCTGAATGCTCCTGCCTGTACGAGTCACAGTAATCTGCTCTCATTAAATCTCACACATCCTTTTTGGGCAAACAGAGACGTTGAATATAAGTAGAGAAAAAAGGTTGGTGGCAGTTTTTCACAGAAATATTAAGGACATGTGAGGCTGCTTTCAGTTATAAGTTTAACTCTTTTTCTTTGTTTCTATTTGCTACATAAATCCAAAGATGTGTTTCATAGTTTTGATGCCTTCAGCCTGCACTGGAGAATATAGTAAAAAATAAATAAGGCTTATATCTGGCACTGTCTGCATCTGAAAGAAATGCGTAAATGTGAGCTGAAACTTCTGTTTCCTTATAAGAAGCCCAAATGGAACATAAAAAGGCAAAGAAGGGAAGCGTGACTTACTTGCGATCCTCACCTCCAGCGATGACGATACACTCAGAATAACCTCTGGGTTTGAAGGCAGCGAGCAAAGCCTCACCCTGCAGCGGACTCTGTGTCAGCACCGGCTGACAGTACTCTCTGATCACCTCCCTCATCAGAGGCTCCCCCGTGGCCTGATGGGATACGACAGTAGCACACTGAGAGGTCAGCTCACAACATGCATTTACAGGTGCTGGTCATAAAATTAGAATATGATGAGTTGTCAGTTATAATCATCAAAATTAAAAGAAACAAACATTTGAAATATATCAGTCTGTGTGTAATGAATGAACATAATATACAAGTTTCACTTTTTGAATGGGATTACTAAAATAAATCAACTTTTTCATCATATTCTATTTTTATGACCAGCACCTGTACATCCAACCGTCCGTCAGTCCAGCTGGAATGGTGTGCATGATCTAGCCTTTCCCACCCCACCCACCCCCACATCACTCGGAAGTTAAACTTTGGTGAACATGACTTTTTCAGTTTTTACGAGTTTTTACGGTGAAACTGTCCCTCACTATGGCTCCGATCCATCTCACAGTGAAGATGTGTAGTGACTTTGTGAGTCGTATTTCCAGAGAGCAAATTTAAAGAGTTCATATCTGCAGCTGGAAATGTGTCTGAATGCCCTGTGCACCTGACAGCAGTCATTTTACACACAGAAACTAAATGTCATGCTTGGTTAGATGTTGTTGGAAGAAAGAACCGCTTTTCTCTAAAATGTATTCACACTACATGCTGAGAAGAAGCAGCCACGTCCTGCCACCACTCTACATTTCAGCTGCTGTGAGCTCCACAGCTGACCGTGAGTGTCAGCAGGATACACTGCAGCTCTCTCCTCTGCACTTAGGTGATGCAAAATTTAATTTGACACATTATTGGCCTTCTGTGTCTGCTGTTGTGGATGTTAATGTTTATAATAAATATTTGATTCAATTTTACTTATATAGCACCAAATCCCAACAAAGTTTTTTTTTCAGAGATTAAAAATAACTAATGATTAAATGCAGAGTGGGGTATAAACAGAGTGAAAAGAGGTGAATGAAAAGAAACACTCCGTGCATTATGGGACCCCCCCCCAGCAGCCTAGGCCTATAGCTGCATAACTAAGGGGTGGTTCAGGGTCACCTGATCCAGCCCTAACTATAAGCTTGATCATAAAGGAAAGTTTTAAGCCTAATCTTAAAAATAGAGAGGGTGTCTGTCTCCTGAATCCAAGCTGGGAGCTGGTTCCACAGAAGAGGGGCCTGAAAGCTGAAGGCTCTGCCTATCTGAGTTTAGAATCAGGAAATTAGAGGTCATCCAGGCCTCTATGTCTTTAAGACATTCCTGCAGTTTAACTAATTGATGTGTATCATCTGGCTTCATAGATAGATAAAGCTGAGTATCATCTGCATAACAATGAAAATTGCTTTCTAATAATACTGCCTAAGGGAAGCGTGTACAATGTAAATAAAATTGGACCTAGTACAGAACCCTGTGGAACTCCATAATTAACCTTAGTGTGTGAAGAAGACTCCCCATTTACATGAACAAATTGGAGTCTATTAGATAAATATGATTCAAACCACTGCAGTGCAGTACCTTTAATACCTATGGCATGCTCTAATCTCTGTAATAAAATGTTATGGTCAACAGTATCAAAGCTGCACTGAGGTCCAACAGGACAAGCACAGAGACGAGTCCACTGTCAGAGGCTGTAAGAAGATCATTTGTAACCTTCACTAATGCTGTTTCTGTACTGTGATGAATTCTGAAACCTGACTGAAACTCTTCAAATAAACCGTTCCTCTGCAGATGATCAGTTAGCTGTTTTACAACTACTCTTTCAAGGATTTTGGAGAGAAAAGGAAGGTTGGAGATTGGCCTATAATTAGCTAAGACAGCTGGGTCAGTGATGGCTTTTTAAGTAGCGGTTTAATTACTGCCACCTTGAAGGCCTGTGGTACATAGCCACCTAATAAAGACAGATTGATCATATTTAAGATTGAAGCATCAATAACTGGAAAGACTTCTTTGAACAGTCTAGTAGGAATGGGATCTAATAAACATGTTGATGGTTTGGAGGAAGTAACTATTGAAGTTAACTCCAAAAGATCAACTGGAGCCAAAGAGTCTAAACAAATACCAGCAGTGCTGAAAGCAGCCGAACATGAAGATAAATCTTAGAGATGGTTTTGAATAATTTTTTCTCTAATGATTAAAATTTTATTCATGAAAAAATTCCTTAAGTTGTTATTTGGTGGTCTGGGAGCAGGCACCGTCTCTATGGGGATGGGGTTTTGGGGGATGGCAGGAGGAGAGAAGCTGCAGAGAGGCGTGTAAGACTGCTTCCTGGTTTCAACACTGGGTGGTCACATCTTGGGGGGTTAATAATAATAATAATAATAATATTATTAGCCTCTAAATGAGGCTCAGTTTGCAGCCCACAGTGCATGTATGCGCCGAGGCAGGAAAAGGAATACAGAAGTACAGAACTTACCTGAGAATGATCTTTTTTTCTTTAGTATCAAAGCAATTCTGTGACAGCATCATTATATTCAAGCTACATGGTAAATAGGATTGAAAACAAGCTCAGACTTCTCGTTCACAACATCCTTTATACTTCCTGCTTCTGGTTAAAGTTAACATTTGCTCAGAAGTGAAGAGTCTTAAGTCTTCTTTCATACTATTGGAATAAAAATGATTAAGACGGCAGTTTTCAATTTAAACTTCAGATTCAAACGGTCTCAAATCGAGCACTGTGCTTGACAGAAGCAGTGTTGTTACTAATGACAGAAAGCATTTAGAGTTCCTCTACCTGCTCTCTCAGGTAGCTCACATCCAAGCCCTGCAGCCACACAGCAGACATCACTTCCTTCATGCGTACCTGCAAATTCAGATGGAATAACACTTTCACTGTTTGAGCTTGCAGCACACTGCACAATTAATCTAATAGAATCTCAACCATGACCAAAAAATGTAACCAAAGTTCTACTGGCTCCTCATATATTTGCACATGCACGGAGAAGAAAAATGAACATCATACATCACTCCTCCGTAGATATTCTGTTGTAATAATGATCCAAATTTTCAAAGAAACTGTAACTAAAGCTGTGTAATAAATGTATTATTGTATGCTGCAGGTACCACTGCAAAAAAGAACATTTTCACTGTTACCCACCCTGCGATCTTCTGGGTCATGTGCAAACCACCGCACAACAGCCTCCAGCACATGCTTCTCGTTGCCCACATTCAGCTTCTCCATGGACAGCACCTCGCAGAGTCGGTCCGGCGGTAGCTCCCTGAACTCCTCAGTGAGCGCCACATCACGGAAGTGCGTCTGCAGGAACTCGGTGGCGACGTAGTGCACGTGGTAGAGGCAGTAGTGTAGGGAGAAAAGGCGGATGCCGATGCAGTTCTCTGCAGTGATGCAGCTCTCCAAGAACTGGCAGCAAAGAGACTTAAGGTCGGTCATGAGGAGCAGGTCCGATGCCTGTACCATGTCCTGGATGGTCTCTTCTCTCAGAGTGATCTGTGTGTGAAGAGCATACCAAGAGGCAGTGAAAGCTGCACCTATCAGGATATCAGCTTCTTAAAGGATCCACACTCACTTCACCGCTGAAGATGTAGTCCAGAATCTGCTTCATGATGGCCATAGAGACCCCCTGCAGCTCGATTCTATATGTAGACCCATCTTCCTTGGGAGGGTTGTAGTTCAGCTTGGTCCTAACAGGAAAATAAAAGCAAGAATCACTATGAGCTGCAGCACTGCCACTAGTGAAAGTGGACACACCCTTGTTGCTGAAAGATTGTGAACCCCAGCCAGAGATAATGATCACACCTGGGCTCTATTCCAGGAAGCAGGTTCGACAAACTGAGTTTAAAAATAAACTCTGAGACGGGAAACTCAAGAGTTTTCAACTCGAGAACAGCTGATCAGAGTTGGTTCAATCAGTATGTTCACCCTGAGCATCTGTGTGAGCAGATACCACAATTCACCATGGCAACAGGTAAATAAATCGATTTTAATCGAGTGGACCGAGGAATATGAAGCTGTCTCAGTGCTGTGATATTTATCTTAAACAAGAGACCTGCTGACCTACAGAGCTCCGCGGTCATTTCCCAAATATCAAAATCCAATCCAATCAAAGTTTATTTGTCACATGATGGTACATACGACTAGCAGTGAAATGCTTTGACAATATGCCCTTACACTATAGCACAAGATGAAGATATAAATAGATTTAAAGAATGGCTTATCCAGGGCGACCCAATCTTTGTTTTTATTTCAAAAATTCATTAAAAAAAATAAAACAATTTCCCTTTTTGTACAGCCTTACCCAGAGAGTATTTGTTCCAAGTTTTCAAATATAAATGAGCAGCAAATTTATGAGCAGGATGGCTCGGTATCAGATCAGCTCCGCTGTCGAGCTAAAAACACGAGGAAAGAAAATCAGGCCGCTCTGTCATCATTATAGACAAAATAAAATATTGCTTTCTGCTGTCATCATTTACCCAACTTTAATTTTGATTAGATGAAGCCGGAAAACATATTCATGTGTAAGCTGACAGCAACAACGTGCAGGAGACAGAAACTGAAGAAGAAAACCTGGAGAAGCAGATCAGACACTGTTTGCTGCAATATTAATTACACAGATAGCAGCAGACTCTGGGACCATCCACCCTCAAGTCAGTTTTTAGTAAATAAAGAACTGTTTTAGTTACAGTTAATGATCATTATCAGCAATTATCCATTAAAGATTTAATGTACCGATAGGCTGTAATAACCTCACTTTTTTTTAATAGAAAATTGCATTATTTCTGGTGGACCTCTGGATAAAAATGCTTAATGAGATTTATAGAAAAACTCTGCTTTGATGTTTGTCTAGCCGTTTGTTATCTAATATCAGCCTCTATGGATGGATGGTGGCTGTCCGTTACTGTTAATGATCAAAGTTTCACATTTAACTGAAACAATGCCAGGCAGCTTTCCAAGTCTTTAATGAATACAAAGGTTTACGAGTAAAGGCCCGATCCCGTCTGAATCCTGGAACCTTATCCTTTTTGGATCTATCATGTCATGCAAGTGGACTCCAAACTGGACAGGGTTAGCTGATCCGTTATGGAGCCTGGGATACCTTCCGGCAGATCCGGGTCTGGGAATGATTCAGACACTTGTACAGACGTTTACAGACTGAACGACTGTGAAGGTGATTGTGTTAAAGGCAAAAACAGCAGAACAGTAAGCCTCTGCAGATTAACTGGCCCCTCTCTGAGCTTTGTTAGTGCCAGTCAGCTGGTTCAGGTGCAGCAGGAGAGGAGGAGTCAGAGAGAAACTCAGAGTTTGTTGAAGAGCAGGTTGAGTTCCCAGTGTGTTACCATGGTGACTGACTCAAAGTTGACTCTCTTTCTGGCACAGGTAATCCGGTGCTTCCCTCAAGAGTTGTTAGCTAACCCTGCTGTTTGGAACAGGACCCTGGGCCGGGGTGACTGACTGACCTGATGTAGGGGCTGGCAGCAGCAAGGATGTTTTTCTGGACAGGAAGTTCCTCTCCGTCCACCACCAGCAGCGCATCGTGGAAACTTTGCTCCTGCCAAAAGGTGCGAAGCACTCTCAGGAGTCTCTGGGCATGTTGTGGATCCGAAACCTTGGAACCGGGCTCGCTGGAGGCAGAGTCGGGCATGTCTAGGCTTGCGACAGCCCGAGGAACAGCTCCCTCCTGTCAACAGAAGCTGGGCTGCTTTAAACAAGTACCTCCTAATGGTGTTTTATAAGCTCAGCGGTGACAGTAACGAACAGTTTAGGATATTAAGCAAATGAAGAGGCTGTGCTTTTAAAATCACAATACAAACACTTAATTTGAAAACTTTTTTTTTTTTTAAAAACAGGCTACTTCTCACTGGCTAGTCCTCCTCCGCCACCACAGCGGCTGTAAACGGGCCGCGTTAGGAAAATACAAACATAGCAATCATATTATATTTCCAGTGAATCACTTCAGTGCCGAATACCGTGGGAACACCTGAGGATCCGCAGGATCAATGGTTTATATCCTGATTGTAGCTACCTTATTCTTACCGAGTCGAAACTTCTTACACTGACATATTCCTGAACGAGGTTTGGCCAGCAAAGGCTAGGCTAGCACCGAAACAACGGGCATGTCGATAAACAACATTTCGCGAGACGAAGACAATACAACGCCACTATTAATGCTTTTTAAAGGTGAAGTTAGATAATGTTTGTTTAGTAACTGAAAATTATGGAAACAGGAGTCACGTTAACACGGGGTCCACCCAAGGACTGTGTTTACAATGGATGGAAACTTGTTTTGTCATCCCTTTCCTTTTAATTATTACAAATTTTAAGTATCTTACCTTTAGACTAAGAAATGCACTTTTCTTTTACGGGCATAGGATATACCTGGATAACATGAATCACTCCCTTACACCCTCTGTGATCACTCCGGACGACAATTTCGGAGGTGGACGTCAAAGCATGTGTTGTGCTGCATTCAGGGACAGAAAAAAATAGGTAAATACGATATCCTCCTTGAAGATGTATGACTATAAAGGAGCACGTACCCCAATAAATACAAACAAATCTATTCATATTTCAAAATATTGTTTGATGAAAGCTCTTAAAATACTCAAGACATCGTGTTGGTTGTTTTAAACAGGTAGAAAAACGCCATTTGTCAACACAGCTGCTTCCAACGTATTTTCGCTCCAGCACCTGAACAGAGCATCTTGAAGGCGGAAGCGTGCAGGTTAAAGTGTGCTCCTGTAGTTTAAAAGCACCATGACAAAACAACAAATTACATGACCAACAGCTACATAACCTTTGTTATATCAGTGGCTATATGTTCCTTTTTATTTTAAAGAGGCAATCGTACATTTGAATTTTTTTTTTTAACATTTTCGCAGTATCGAACATGTCTTTTATTATTATTATTATTTTGCCCATAAAACACCAGCACACTGTTAATGGATGCTGGAAATTCTCTGCAGCTGCTGGCTTAATGCCCCAAAGCATGATGGCGGGTACCGTGAAAGTTGATCCTGGTCGAAACACGCGAAAAATATATCGAGAGAGCAGCATTTGTGGCCACCGCCCCTCCTACAAAAAAAAGAGGAAAACCACCATAAAAGAAACATTTACATTTCTGGGCCACAGCTCAACAGCGCTTCATTTAATATGCACTATATCGCGAACACCTGCCGTGAAACCTTAAACTGGGAGAGTGGCTGTTCTCAGAATTTCCGGTGGCAGTAAAAGTTCGTAGACCTACTGGCTCATTTATGCCTTTTAAATACATAGAATAGACAATTGGCCTGAGTATTTGCTGTTGAATTAATACGCACAGTGTTGTCTTATTAGCGTTCGGTGTAAAAATAAAACCATTTACATTTGCGCTTTTAATTTGAAGGAGTCGCTGTTTTCTGTCAGTAAGTTAACGAAGTGTCGCCGCCATGACTCCAGACGCTGTAATGCTGCGAGCGGGAGTACACGGAGGAACAGAGAGTACACGGAGGTAACAGAGTACACGGAGGTAACAGAGTACACGGAGGAACAGAGTACACGCAGGTAACAGCGCTGACTGCTTATTTACGCTGCCATCATCCAGCTGTACTGACTAATGGCGACGCTGGGAGAAACGGGAGTGCGGACGTCACTGAGCTCGCGTTAACTTGAGAACTTGTCAGTTGTGTGTTGGCGGGTGCCACAGTGATGGTGTGGTGGGACTGTTTGCCTGACGGAGCCTAGCTGTTGCAGTACAGTTTAAAACTCCAAACATGCCTCGACCTGCGCGGAACAGATTGTCTCCGTGGATAGAGCGGCTCATCTCGAGCTACGGCAGCCAGGATGAAGAGGAGGTGGGCAGCGGTTTGAAGGCTCATGTCATCCGGGTGGGTCAGATGTCCCAGTCACAGGCAGGAAACTGTGAGGGCCCCACAGGGCTGCTGTTCTTGTCTGATGAGGTGCTCCAGATTCCAGCCATCCTCACAGCATCAGCCTGGGAGCATCTGCAGGAGCAGGAGGACCGGGAGTGTTTGACCAGCCTGCTCAACAGCACGGTTTGCATCCATGACTACCGGCTGCAGTTCCACATGTCCTTGGAACAGACTAAATGCAGGTTCTTCTTATCAGTTGGAAAGCTAGCTACAGCCGCAGCAGGTCCAGTTAAAGACAACACCCCCTGCTGCACCACCCTGCCGTCCGTCAGGATGAAGATCTGTCAGACATGGAGAGCTCTGCTGGGTCAGGAGGACTCTCAGAAGAGCCAGTGTGGGTTTGATCTGTCTGAGCTGTTGGGGGAGTGGCGGCACGACTGTCTGCAGACAGTGCTGGAGGATATCAAGGAGAAGCTGACCATAGCGAGTGGACGCCCCGTGAGCCCGCAGCCCTCCACTTCCACTTCCTCCTCCACCTGTCACTCCTCGCTGACCTACCCTGCTACAAGCTGGGATGTGGACAGGATCAGATATAAAGGAGAAAAACATTTCAGTGTCCCCATAAAATATCTTCTCATCCCAGAAGAAGATGCCCAGCAGTTCCAGATTCTAACAAATGCTGCAAGCAGCACAGAGAGAATGGAAAAGGAGAATTTACCAGAAGTCTGCAAACCTCTAGAGACCACACAGCCGTCTGTTGATGATGCCAACTGGCAGATAGCTCAGCCAGCAGCTGTAGAGGGAGTCTGCGTGGCCAATGATGACTCTCCTCTTCCAATGGAGGACAGCGTGTTTCAGGAGGAGATGATTGCAGGCGGGACTGATGGGCCTTTATCCAACCCATGGGACATATTTTCTCCTCCATGTGTCTCCTCCACTTCCTCTGATGCGTCTCCAGAAGCTACACCAAGTGCATCTCAGCACCCCACCTCTGCTGCCGAATCCAGGCCCGATCCTCCCACCAGCACACAGCTTCCTGACCACTCGGTGGAGTCCAGCTACTTCCCGCCCTACCAGAAACAGCTGACCACCCTCCCTGCTACTGCCACTTCCTCTCTTCAGCTTCAGCACCTGTGATTCCACCAGAAATGGACAAACATTGTACCCTGACAGCACAGCAAAGCCTCCAGGCTTTGAACCAAGAAAGCGAGGAGACGGTTGTGAGAAGACACAGAAAGGTGAAGCGGAAACTAAGTGAGCCCACAACAGAAGGCCTTAGCACCTTGGTGGAGGACAGGGAGGGGGAGCTGAGCAGCAGTCCTCCATCGTGGCTCTTTGACACTCAGGCAGGAGGCTCCAGAGCTGAAGATGGCAGCAGTCCTGAACGGGCTACAGGGAGTAGAAAAATTCCAAAGGTTCACAGGGATGGCAGCCCCTTCTCCTACTCATATCGTGTGTGTGGACTGAATCTGCAGGACTTGAGTCGCTTCAGAGTGGCTGAATCTTTGCTGCGCTGGGCCGTGAAGTACCTCGTGACTCCGAAGCAGACGGATAATCCTGCAGACTTGGCGTGAGCGGCCCAGGTCACCTCTCTGTTCTCTTTAGGTTCTGTTCTGGTATTGTTTCAGTTTGGTGGCAGTGACCGCGTCCTCAGACCTCTCTGATGAGCGTTTCTGTCAGAGATGCTTCGGTTTACTGTCCGACTATCTGGATGAGCTGATATATGACGGCACTCACAGCTGATCCACATGTGCTGTGTGCCATCTCAGGAAAAATGAGTGAAATAAATAAATAAACCCACAGAAATCCTGGTGTTCCTCAGTCACTGCTTCCTGGTTTGATATTAAACTTGGGGGGGGGCAGTGTTGTCTTTAATGCAGTCAAATAGAAAAAATTGCATTTAACTAAATCATTTGGGCTGCAGGACAGGTGAGAACGTCTGATCTCAGGGGTAATCAGTATGTGGGCTGGACCTGCTCTATTATTATCTATTATTATTATTATTATTATTATTGAATAAAGACTCGGCACTGTTTAAAAAGCCCAGAGCCAAACCCACATGCATTTGAGTCGTGTTAGAGATAAACTTTTATTATTCCTTTGTATCTTCTCTCTGTTTTATGAGAATTGCAGCCATGTAACACTGTTCATCCAAGACAAATTTCCCATGTGGGACAATAAAGTTTTATTCTACTGTAGTTTGATGACCATGTTAAATAATCAGCATTTCCAGAATAAACACACAGCTGTGCAGCTTGGACGACACTGATGCACACCTGAGCAGGAGTGCTGTGCTTTACCTGGTGCGTGTTTTTGTTCCCTTTTGGAGTCCCTGTTTGCTTTTGTATGGTGCAGTGTGTGTTGTGTTGTGTTCTGTTCTATGATTTTTCTGTCAGACACAAAATTGACTCCACAGTTTGACTCAGCAGTTAATGGACAGCTTCGGTGTTTAAGAGAGGTATGCAGCAGCTGCATTATTGATGAGTTATTGATGATGTCACACGGCAGTACACTGGATATCTTTGTGTTTTAAAGTTGTCGGCTTTTTTTCACACAATTTTCTGTTTTGTATACAAAATGAATGAATGAAGGCAGATTAATAACATCTGGAGTTTGGCTGTGTAACAAAGTCATGTTAATGTTTCAGAGCATCTCTGCTGCTTTCTGTGCTTTTCATTGTTGAATGTGGAAATCATCAGAGTCCAGCTTAAATAAAAATAATAAACACAATGAAAGCTCAGCTCCTTTATGGTCTCGCAGTAGGATCCTTGGACCCAAACGTAGCTCAGCTGAAGTGGTGATGAAGCTGCATCGGTGGATATTTGTTTGTACTTGGGGACCAATCAGAGGTTAAGCTGATCTGTGGCTTCTGTCTAACCAATTAAATGGAGACTGGCGCTGTGCTGTGACATCACACAGGTCTCCACACTGAGAGCGAAATCAGGTGGCAGAACAGCAGGACTGTCATCACTTATTTAAATCTTCTGGTATGTCACTGTGACTTCGTGCAGCCTCATGATTCACTGAGCTGTGCTGCTTTATGCTCTACATTTAGTAACCATTTTATTCTATTTTATAGACATTTTATTATATTCAGCTTTGTATTTGTAAAAGCTTTGTCTGATTCTTACTTAAGAAGAAAGTCATATATTTCTCTGTGATTCTCGGCTGTGCAGATTTTGGTGCTTTTCTTTTGGTGGTAAACTGAAAAATCATTGGATTTCTTTATAGACAAAGTCATTTATTATTATTATTATTACCAATATTATTATTATTTAATTTTGTGTCATTCGCTGGAATCAAAAGGTTCCCTTTCAAGTACAGTAAATACATTTAAAAATAAAACGTGAAAATTCTGTTTTGTGCTGATTTTTACGATGTCATCATACTTTGGTGACACACGGATCCTGCCTGTTCTGGCCTCGGGCCCAAAGTCTGCCTCACCTTTGAACTTTAGCTTAACTCACCTCCTGCTTCTCTCATCTTAGGTGATTCAGTTAGTACAGTTTTGGATGTACTCATGGCTGCACTTCCGGAACAGTTAATGCAGTAAATTTGATAAAACCTTTGAGTCAAAGCTGAACGTCTGTATTTCAATCACATGATTGTTTGATTTCAAATCCAAAAAAGGCAAAACTACAAAAACTGAACCTAAAACCATCTCAGGCTGCAACCTTAAATGGAGGCACACACTAATGAATCAATAATCAAGATCCAATAATATGTTGTGAACAGATCTGCACACTGAGCACTTTAACAGCTTAAAGTACGTTTTGATGCTAAAACCTCGGATTATTACTTTTATAATTCCAAGAAGGTTGGGATGTGCGGATCTCACAAACTCGTAAACTATACACAGCAGGACATAGAAAAGATATCAAATGCTTGAACTGAGATATTTTTACTTTTTTTATTTTTAGCAGCTCGTGTTCTTCGTCAGCACGAAGCCGCAGGGGTGCACGAGCGTGGGAATCACGCCCAGCGTTTTAACACCTGTTTGTGTTTATATCTGATCAAATATTCAGATTTCCCTTTTAAAGATTTGATGAATTTTCACTCTGCATATTCCAACATCTGTGAAAGTTCACAGTAATACATCGGTGCAGTATTTTTATTGGGCCAGAAGGTGTCACTGAACACCACACTCAAACCATACTTGTTCAACGGCACGTTCTTATGAACTTCAAGCTGATGCAACGGTCCAGCACTGCAGACTGAGTTTAAAGATCTTCTGTTTCTCCTTTTATGCCTTTAATAGACAGTGTACAGTAAAGAGAGACAGACGGGGGAAGACATGCAGTAAATGGCCATGGACACGAACCCGGGCCGGTCTCCTGCTCACCCATTGCAGCCTCCGGTGCCCAAGTGAACACGGAGTTTAAAACGAGTCAAAACGTGAGCATAGAGAGTTGCAGGCAAAGGAGTGAGAGGGCATTTACTGCTGTGCAGAAGAATAAAGAAATACAATGTGCCTGCTGGGACACCAGTGAAACATTTTAGACATCAGTATTTTTATTTACTGATTTTGAGAAACAATATCAGATTAAGCAGAAGGTGTTCTGGCCTTGGATAGACTGTATGAAAAACAGAGTATGCCCCATGAGTCAGTAGCTTTTCAACCCATCTTTAGCAGAAAATGCTGCAGTGCTGTTTCCTGTGTGGCTTCATCAGTCTGTCTCATCACTGTCGAGGAGTTTGGTCCACTCTCCTTCACAGCAGAGCTTCAGCTCAATGAGGTTTGCAGCATTCATTCCTGCACAGCTCTCTGAAGCCCCCCCCCCCCACAGCCTTCAGTCAGGCTGAGGTCTGGACTCTGGGGGTGGTTGCTACACCTTCATTCTTGCTGCTGTGCTTGGATCATCGTCCTGTTGGTGACCCAGTTTGGTCCAAGCTTCAGCTGTGGGACAGACGTGCCTCTAGAATACTTTGGATTACAGAGGAGTTCATGGTCCACTCAGTGACTGCAGGGAGCCCAGAGCCTCCACCCTCCTCCACCGTGCTGACAGCTGCTCTGAGGTGTTGCTGCTGATGTGCTGAGTTTGGTTTCCTCTGAATCTGCTGCTGTGCGTTATGATCAGGAGGACAGGAAACAGTAGAAGCTGGTTCTGTTAGTTTTAACAGGTGCCAAATAAACGAGATGATGGGATGCTTCAACACACAGAAGGAGAACTGAATAGGATACAGACCTACGATGTCAGGGAGGAAAGAAGCCTTGCAGTGACCAAACTAAGAGACATGAACTGGAGCTGATGGAAAATGAGTGTACCCCCCCCCCATCACGTCCATGTGTGCAAAATGACCACGAAGAGAGGATAATATGGCCACGAATGCAACGACACAGGAAATACATACATGTGGTTCCTGTTTGTTGTCCTTGACTCTTATTTTGCTGAATGGTTTCCTTTCTCATGTGCCCCCCCCCCAATCTGTGCATTCTGGGCTTTTTGTTTTATTTTGAAGGTTAGATCCTCTTTCACTGTTATTAATTCCTATCCAAGTTTTTCCAGCCTTGTTAAAGCGTGACTGAGTTCACCTGGTCTGTCATGGTCCAGGCTCCTTTTAAACCCTGGCTGTTTTGTTTTTGCTTTGTTTGTCTGTTCTGGGTTTCTTTTGTGGTGGGGTTGGGTCATGTTTTGATTTTTCTAGTTCCTTGTGTTCTGTGTCAAGTCTGCTTCTTTGTTCCCTTGTCCCACTTCCTGTCTTATTTTGGTAGTGTCTTGTTTCTTGTGCAGTGTATTTAGTTCTGCTTCCTCTTGTAGTGATGGTAAGTTCGGCTCTTTTCAGAGAGCCGGCTCTTTCGGCTCCCAGACGGCTCTTTACTTGCTATCATTTGTAGCCTCATATTTTAGCCTAAATAAGCAAAAAAATAATGGTTTGTGTGCTGAGATTTTGCCTTCAGTCTTTTTATGATTATTATGAATATTTATTATTATTTTGCTTGTGTTGCAGTAGGACAGGTTATAGTTGCAGTTTAGGGGAGGGCATTGTTGCTGGTTTGGTACCAGACTCACCAGGGTTGGTAGACGGAGACCTATCTTGGCCTCTCTCCTCCAACTGCACCAAGGGATGGACAGTTCTTATGTCGGTGCAGGTTTGTGGTGGAATCTGCTCTCACTGTAATTTTCAATTTGCAATGATGGCACTCTGCTCTGCTATTTCCAGTCTCCTTAAATTTCAGCCAAATGCTGCTTCTTTAACGTGTATCACTCATAATCACGTGTTTTTGCACCGCTGTCTCCCGCGGTCTTGCTGTCTGTACCTGGACTACACCCACGCACAGTGGAACATCTATCTCCCCCTATGTTTTAACATAATGGTATATTCCCATGTCCCCCTGTGTGATTGGCTGCATGGTTCATCAGTTCTGCCTCTGTCCTCAGGTTTGTGAGCAGAGCTAATGAGAAACTGGGGAGCTGGCTCTCCTGATTCAGTACCAAGCATCGGCTCTTAGAGCCGGCTCTTTTGCGAACGACACATCACTATCCCCTTGTCTCATCAGCATCATTGTGTTCATCTGTGCTCCCTGCTGTTTCCACGTCCCTCATTATCCCCTGGTGTATTTAAGTCCTGTGTTTCCTCTGCTTGTTGTCGTGCCGTTGGTATTGTCGTGTTGGAGTGTTTGTGTGTTCCTGTCAAGCCTCGCTCGGTTTTTTTGGATTATGCTCTATGTTTGACTTCCAAGAGGGTTTTTGTATATTGTTTTGGTGCTTCTCAATAAACACCTTTTAGCTATGTCTGTCTCCAGAGTCCTGCAACTGGGTCCATCACTTCATGTCACACTGCCCACCATGACATGGTCCTCATTTTCCTGCTCTGTATTCACTCTGGTGCCTCCGTCAGTCTTCTTCATGTTGCTGCAGTTCTACCTTCTTTTCTCTCTCGGTGCTTTTGATCAGTCTGAGTAAGGTGTCTTTTTTCCGCCGTCACTCTCAGTGCTTCGTGTAAGCTTTTAGTTATTAAAGTGTTTGGTTTTTTGCTCCCTGTGAGCCCAGCCTAGTGTTTTTTTGTCTGTCCTGTTTTTCTCCTCAACATTTTCATCAGCACGCAGGTGAAAAACCACCGCAAAGCAACTGTAAAGACACAATATGGCAACAAAGATACACATGACAATTGTACTATTGTACTAGCAACTGTAAAGACACACAAAATAACCAAACAGTGAAAACAGTGTGAGCAGGGGCTGCTTTAGCTCACCAGGTTATGAAGGCCCTCCATAAGGCCTCTGCAGGTTCAGGTGAGCTCTGGGACGTTTCCTGTCTTTTTTGTCCCATTTGGGAACAAAGGCTACATAAATCTTTAGAACAAACAAAATGAACACAGGCATGGATTTAGCCAGTTGTAGCCTAAAAACATTTTTCAGTGGAGACCATGATTGAAATGTCCTTTTAGTTTAATCTGGGAAACTCGTGAGATGGAAAAAGATTGTAAAGGAACTGAAATCAACGCAAAATAGAGAAAACTCACAGAGACAGGAAACAGCATCAGTCAGTGAACCTCGTGTCTAATAATGTGTGTCTGATAAAATGAATACAGCAGTGACTTTGTGCTCTTGGACTTTGGACGCAATGCTAATTGTGTAACTCAGGTTGTAACAGTGGGGAAACTGGCTGACATCCCTCTTAATAATCATCACAGGCTGTCTGCTGTGCTGACATATATTTAATAAAAAGTTTCCAGTGGAATGTCGGAGCATGAATCCTGCTCGCTGTGGCCTGCACTCCTCTCATGCTTTCATGTTAGTTTAGCTGAATTTGTTAATGAATCACCGTCTGCTCAGAGAGAAACAGAGAAAAGAGCAACTTCTGAGTTTATGCACTGAAAGCGGCGAGGTCGTAATGTAAGCATGAGCCAGCTGTGTGCACTTGTAAAGTTGTTATAATCCTCCTCTGACCTATAAACAGGAAAATACATAATATAAAGCATCATGCTCACATCTACAAATAATACACTGTCCATGTTGTCCTTGTAAGGCAATCCAGGCCTGAGTATGTAGCTGCTCCAAGGACAGTTCCAGCACATCCAGGCGTCACCTGTAGTCTCTGTGAAAGCACAGAGCTGAGCGCTCAGTGGTGACGATGATTTGGTGACCAAACTGCTTCTGCTGCTTTTAGCTTTCCATCAATATTTCTTTTTTGAGCTCTTTGGACGACTTAAAGTGAACCATTTCACTTCTCTTATTTTTTGAGCTATTACGATCTCTGCTAAACAATCACTTTTAGCTAGTTTGTTTCTTATGTAATGTTTAGCTGAACTTTAAACTGTTAACGTGGTACTCAAACCGACTTTAACATCATTCTTTGGCCAAATATTTATTATAATATCTATTATGTACTAAAATCCTCTTTATAGTAGAACTTTTTATGTAACTTTTAGCTACCTGTTTGAATATTCTCTCTCCCTCTTACTGAAACTGTTTTTAATCATGTCTTAGGGCTACATTTGTTCCCTGATTGTAAGTAAGTAAGTAAACATTTATTTGTATAGCACATTTCAGCGGCAAGGCAATTCAAAGTACTTTACATCATAAGAACATCAAACGTGCAGTAAAATCATCAAAAAATCTGAATCATCACACAAAGTCATAAAACCATCAAGCAGGTACACATGATAATCATAGGGAGATGGTCAATATGCAATAAGATATTTTGTTTAGATTGGACAGTTTATGTCTTACTAGTCCAGCCTAGAAGTAATAAATGCATGGATTAGCTTTTCAGCATCAGTCTGAGAAAGGATGTTTCTAATTTTAGAAATATTGCGCAAATGTAAAAAAGCGGTCCTACATATTTGTTTATTGTGTGCATTGAAGGACATATCCTGGTCAAAAATGACTCCAAGATTTTTCACAGTGTTACTGGAGGCCAAAGTAATGCCATCCAGAGTAAGTATCTGTTTGACACCATGTTTCTAAGATTTGTGGGGCCGAGTACAAGAACTTCAGTTTGATCTGAATTTAGAAGCAGGAAATTAGAGGTCATCCAGGCCTTTATGTCTTTAAGACATTCCTATACTGCCTAAGGGAAGCATGTATAGTGTAAATAAAATTGGACCTAGCACAGAACCCTGTGGAACTCCATAATTAACCTTAGTGTGTGAAGAAGACTCCCCATTTAAATGAACAAATTGGAGTCTATTAGATAAATATGATTCAAAGCACTGCAGTGCAGTACCTTTAATACCTATGGCATGCATCTGATGTCACCCCCGTGTGTTCTCACTGTGTTGTTTCAGCCACATGAAAGAGATCGCTTAAAAATATAGTTACAAAGGTTGGAAAAAGGAAAAAGGAGCATAAATACCTGAACATAAAAAATACTTAATAATAATCCTAAAGATTAGATTAGATAAAACTTCATTAATCCCTGTATATAGTGTTTTGATTTATATGTGTATATGTGTATTGATATATTTTTATGTATATAGTGTTTTCTATTTTATTCTGTTTTATTTTATTTCATCCTTCTCCATACTGGAGCTGTTGTAATGTGCAAATTTCCCCGTCATGGGATCATTAAAGTTCATTTGATCTTATCTTAGGAATAATCCATCAGGGAAATTAAGGTTCCAGGGTTAGGGTTAACCCTAACCCTAGCGGAGTGCTGTCTTCCACAGACTTCCATAGCAGTCTCCCCCTGCTGGTCATTCAGGGGAATGAAATTTTTCAGACCGAGAAGCTGCTTCCATCTTTTATCCATGACTCCATACTGCGGCTATGAGCCCTTCATCCAGGCCTGTAGTTGGAGAGTTTTCCCACCGATGATTAAACAGAACTGATTCAGTTACGCTGCAAATGTTGAACTATCGACAAACTTTTGTGGTACTCACATAATCATTTTAATAACACCACCAATAGAGCAGCTGTGAGCCTGTAGCAGTTTTGTCCCTGATCAGTATTATTATATTGTCAGCCATTCATGATTTATGCGCTCAGATATTCTTTGAAATGAAGTTTTGTGGTGTTTGCTGCGGAAATATTCCCTCTGCGTCATTTGTGTTGGACTAGAAACAAAACGAGAGTCTGACACGAGTGAAAAGAAATGGTTTCAGTTATTTTCCCTTTTATACACTTTGTTTTCATTCGCGTGAACTCGCAGCAACTCCCAGAAAGGACTCGGCAATGTTTGCTTGTTCTCTCTGTGTGAGCAACTCTCAGCGTCAGGGGTGGACGTGATATTTCAAACAGCACATCAGTGCGTTTATGTATTGGGTGCCCGGAAATTTTTCCAAATAAACACAGCTTGATTCGACCTGGGTGGGCAGACTTATCAAGCGACTAATTCTATAAACAGATGAGGGAATAACCCGGCACCTCATTGGTTGTTGGGCAGAGGAGGGAGACATGAGGGAGTTTCAGCGCAATGAAATTTTAATTAATGTGGGTGGGCTAAGAACAGCACCGACTGTTTATGATGGACAATTTATTTCCCAGTGCAAAGTCAACATAACACAGCAAACGTACAACAATTATTAACATTTTTCTGGGGCCCTCATGAGGCCGGAGAGTCAGTCAGTGGAGGAGAGGAGCTCCGGGAGCAGGCTCAACTTTCCCGGGACACACTGCAGCTTTCCCGGCGTCATGACTCTCTACCACGGCCGTCTTCCGTCGCTCGGAGTGACATCCTCGGCTTCGAGCCTCTCCGCGCCCCCGTTGATCTACTTGTACGGAGGGGACAGCGGCGGCGTCGTGCCCACCGCCCTGAGCTTCGTGCCGACCCGCCAGGAGCCCCCGCAGAAGCCGCCCACAGCTACATTGCGCTCATCGCCATGGCCATCAAGAGCGCGCCGGAGCAGCGCGCCACGCTCAGCGGCATCTACCAGTTCATCATGGACCGATTCCCTTTCTATCACGACAACAAGCAGGGCTGGCAGAACTCGATCCGCCACAACCTGTCCCTGAACGACTGCTTCATCAAGGTGCCCCGAGAGAAGGGCCGGCCGGGCAAAGGCAGCTACTGGACGCTGGACACCAAGTGTCTGGATATGTTTGAAAATGGCAACTACCGAAGGAGGAAGAGGAAGGCGAAGTGTCAGCAGGAGGCTCTGGACTCCAAAGCCACTGGACACAAGCGCACCAAGGGCCCGGGACAACCCAGGGACCCTCAAACCTCTCCGAAACATCAGACTGGCTCGAGGGTAACAGAAGTACCCCCCAGAGATGAGGAAGAGAGGGGATCACACGCAGACAGAAAACCTGTTCTTGCCGAGTTTAACCACGTGGAACAGCCGCAAACCCCCTTTATACAGAGACTTAAAGTGTCTCCGATCCAGGACACCAGTGACTCCGCCGTGAGGGAGCTTAACGCCCCACAGTCGGAGCCCTGCTCCGCTCCGAAACACGCTCCGCTGTGGATGAACGATGCGCATCTCCCAGACGCGGCTCCTGACACGAAGTCAGAGGAGAGAAAGTCTGCATTCAGCCAAAGAGAAAGAGATCCACTCTGCACAGTCAGCTGCGCAGGAAACACAAACCTGACCGCACCTGCGCCGGACAGGCCGAAAGGAAATGCACTGAGCAGGGAGAAATCCAAAGGTTTTAGCATAGACAGCATTCTGGCCAAGAGTGAGGACGAAATACGAGGCGGCATCCTCGGTGTGCCAGCGGAGACGTGCGCACAGGGCCAAAGTCCAGCTTTCAGTGCGTCCGTGGTCCTCGGTGCGCGTCAGCATCAGTTATACCAAATGGGATTTCCCTTCTGCTCTTACCTGTCACTCACCTGCCCTGACAAAGTGCTGCATTTTAAATGACCATCAAGTTTTCGCGATATTTTACGCACTAGTGCGTAAAAGTGTAAAGTCTGTAGGTGGCTTTACCTGCTGAGTTACTGCGCTAGCTCAGTGTTTGAGAAGAAACAGCATCGACTTTAAAGTTCAGACAATGACAAAGAACGAAGACTTTTAACTCCATCTTTACGCATGCGTCCTTTGCAGGTTTGTGGTTATATTCTGTTTTTTTTCTTCTTCCCCCCCAAAGTTGTTGCTATTCAGAATCCGTGGATGCGGAAAGCATAATGATAAGCACAATAAAAGGGTGAAAAGGATGTTGTCCCTGCCATGTAAATATTCATATATGCAACACTTTTATTCACGATGGTGAAAGCCCTTAAAGCAAACACGGTGCGCAGATTAAAAATCATTTTTATTGTTGTGTCTGGGCCTGAAGATGCCATGCAATATGAAGTTTAGTACTCAGTAGTGATATAACCAAAACCTGTGCTATTTTCCACTCTGCTCTGGATTTGAACACGTATTTTACTGTAAAATAAAATCCAGTCAATAACGTGGACGTGATTTATTTGAAACTGTGGTACGAAATAATAAATAGAAACTGCTGAAAAACCGCACCATTGTTATTTTTTAAGAAAAAGTGATGACGTGTATATTTTATACGTTTAACGTTTATATTTAGCGACAAATGAAATAGAAATCAGGATTGTCCCCAAGTGAAAAATCAACATGTGTATGATTAACAAGGCCTCTAGTTTAAAGAGTTATAGATAGATAGATAGATAGATAGATAGATAGATAGATAGATAGATAGATAGATAGATAGATAGATAGATAGATAGATAGATAGATACTTTATTTAATGTTGCTGCACACCTGAAAAATTATTGCCAAGTTTCAGTGAAATCAAAAACACATACAGGTTGAAAAGAGATAATACAAAGAAGTCCTGCAGAGGTGTGATTTTTAAATATGACCATTTTGATCAGTTTCATATTTTTGCAGCTGATTCCATTCTAAAAGCAAATTCTTTAATCCTATTTTTCCAACTTTGGTGTGAGTTAGCAGTGAAGCTAATGTGGGAATGTGCTGTGGTTTTTATTTCAGTGTAATAAGAGTGCAGAGGCAGCCGGGCGCTGCTGCAGCCCAGCTTTCGTTTCAGATAGTAAGAACAATAATGAGGTGCAGTGTGATGTGATCACAGGAGTCAGGAGGCTTCCAGGTGGAGCGGAAACATTCCTGTGAACAAAAATCCAGGATTCCCTTTCAGTCTGAAGCATTTTGACCATTTGAACTTTTGAACCAGAGATTCTTATGCCCACTGGACTGAATGGTGAATAAAGAACAGCCAGTGCTTAATTTGATATGAATTTAAAACAAGTTTAAGGTCATTTGCACAGTCTTTATGTGGATACATGTGTGTGAATATATGAGTTAAAAAGGTGTTCACGTGAATGCTTGGTTAAACTGACACAATCAGTCTGAGGCTGGATTAGTGGATCTCCAGAGCCCCAAAAGTGATGATGATAAATTAAATATATAAAACTTAAGTGCTTCATTTTCTGCTGAGCTGATTTGTTTCAGTTTGTATTTCAAAGTGTGTGTTAATCAACACCTGGAAAACCAGGAACAATCATTCTCTTTCAGGCAGTGAAACTGGGAACTGTTTTTTCCATGTTTCCCATCACAGCAAATGAAGGAGCAGGCGTGAAGCTCACCACAGCCAGGACTGCAAAGAGCAATGAAATGATTTTATTGTTGCAGATCGGACCCCCATCTGTGAGCACTCATCAGCATTTCATGTCCACAGCAAACATTTAAAAACCTGATTTTCCAGGATATGAAGCTTTACAGCAAATAATTAAACAAATAATCAAATGGACATAATCATCTGGCTGGTATTTAGACAGCTTTGTAACGCCTGCACTGCCAAATTAAGAAATGCTAAGGCAGATCATTTCCCAGCTCAAACAACAAATAATCTTAACAACCCATCTAAATTTTGGAAAACAATTAAAACAGAGACTTGTAGAGGTGGGTTTGCCAGAGCAGAAACTGAAATGGTTTAAAAACTATCTCACAAACAGGACTCAGTGTGTGTATGTTGAGGGTCAGTCTTGGGACCACTCCTTTTTATTCTCTATATTAACAAAATTACACAGAAAATAGAGAACGTGGATTTTCACCTTTATGCTGATGACTGTGCTATATACAGCTCAGCATCTACTCAAGGACAAGCACTATCCCAATTACAGCTGGCTTTTGACACTGTACAACAAAATCTTTACAATTTAAAACTTGTTTTAAATGTGGACAAAACAAAAGTCATGTTGTTTTTCTAACAAAAATTCCAAATCTAAATCTGTGAGTCTGCTTCGGATCTACACCTCAGGGTAGCCAAATCGAATGTGTATCAGAGTACAGATACATCTCTTTCTTTACTCCTCATATATTCAACAATTAATCAAATGAGTAAAGCTGAAGCTGGGTTTTTATTTTAGAATTAAATCATGCCTTTCATTTAAGGCAAACAAAAAACAAAATTGGTCGCTGCAACATTTCTTTCTGTGCTTGACTATAGGGATGTTCTGTATATGCATGCTTCATCTCAGGGTCCACATACTCTGGACACTGTGTATCATGGAGCATTAAGACTTATCTCAAATTCTAAGGCTCTTACTCATCACTGTTTGCTCTATGTCGAATGTTCCTCCTTTCATGTCTGCAGATTCAAACACTGGTGCGTTCTTATATATAAGTGCATACTAGGTCTGCTTCCCTCCTATCTTCAGACCCACTTGCAACAGAAGAGTTTAGGTCCTTACACTCTGAGGTCTCAGGATTGTTTGTTGTTGTCTAGTCTTAAGATCAGGACTGAGACAGGCAAAACAGCTCTCCAATCCATTGCTCCTTCTACATGGAAGGATATTCAAAAACACCTCAAACTTAAAGACATGGTCTCAATATGTGAGTTTAAGGCACTTTAAAATAACCTGCAAGTGACCACAACGAGCTGTAGATATTTAGTTTGATTTTTAATGACGTGTTTTTTTTACTTAATTATCCTGTTGACTTGTATGGCTGCTTTCTGTTTCTGTTTAAAAAAATTTTTTACAGCTGTCTTGCCCAGGACACTCTTGAAAAGAGTAAAAATAAATAAATAAAATTTATTTTCTCCCATTTAAGTTTGATATTCTTCATCCCGGTACTTTATTCCAATTAATATTGTTAAATTTGTTAAATTAAGAGTTAAATAAACAGCAGAAAAGTTGAATGAATAAAAACAAACTCATCATAAAGCCTGAGTATTAATCCTAAATCATAAAAGCTAAATTATGGCTCCAGCCATGTTGACACAATCCATGCATCAGTCTCATACTTATTTCATTTCCCATTTATACAAAATAAATGTGAAATTTAGAATTTGCTCCAAAATAAGACATCAAATCTGTGAGTGCCCCTCCAGCATCCAGGAGGATATTTTGTCAAGAATATGATTTCTCCCAGTTTTTCTTCTTCCAGTTCAAGAAATGTTGCCGATGTGAGCGGAGGAATCTGCACACAACTGTTCCATTTGTATCATCAACAAACATTAACCACGTCTGCATTTGCACAGTTTGGAATAAAATGTTCTGCAAATTCATCGAGAACTTTCTGAGTAAGAGAAAAAGAGTCCAGCATAACAGTCATATTAATGGCACTGCTTTGTGGAGATAATGAGACTGTTTCCAGACAGCAGTCCTCTGCACCCCTGTAATTTCTAACATAATAACTTCAATCTGCATGTTTTGCTCATTACAGAAATATTTTTTTTGAAGGGGGGGGGTACTGTGCATCCTGTGAACTGTTGTCAAATGTAGTGTGTTCAGGGGTAAACTGCAGCATTAGCTCTGCTTCCTTTCTGTGGCACAGCTGAGACAGTCATCTTTCTAAGGCTGTTATTTTCAGGATTTTCTTAAATAAAATTTTCAGTTATTGCTGGAGCTTTTTAGATTATGGAGACAAAGAGACTTATTAAATCCTTAAAGCTCGATGTTAGTCAAGTTTATTAATATAACACATTTAAAACAGCAAAGTGCTGCACATTGAAGTATATAGCCCCAAAAACTACACCTAAAAAACAATAAGTAAGCTAAAATAAATAAATAGAACATGTTACTCATGCTAGACTCACAGCTGTGAAGCTGTGACTGAACGACTCTTTTCCAACAGGAAAATAAGAGGCTGCAGATTTCCAGGTTTGACAGTTTGAGGATCCAATTCTACTAAGAAATCACAGAAAGGGTATTTAACCATTTTCTGCTGATGCTGCCCCCCCCCAAAAAAAATCTATAAATAAGCTCTCACGCAAACACCAAAGCTGTAAAATGAGGTCAGAATCATTCAAAGCTGCTATGAGATATCGAGTCATGATTATGAGGTTTTTCTTGGGTGCATCAGCCAAGCAGCCGCAGGCTGCAGTTCCTCAAACAGCCACATGAGGTCGGCTTCAATAATGAGGAGACTGCCGCTGAAACGCCGTGTTCAAGTTTTCAGGAGAAGGAAACACGCTTCCAGCCTGGAATGAAGGCGGAGTGTCCTGAAGGGAGTAGGAGCTGTTTGGAACATTTTATTGAATTATTTAACAAATGAAATGACTGCTGTGAGGTATTTGTGTGTTGCTCCCAAACACATAACCAGAGCCCCCCTTCCAGAACCCGTGTGGGAACATCATGCTGGTGACAGAGGTTGGAAGTGAAAACATTCACAGGATCTTGTGGATTTATTCTCCTCAGGAATCAGTTTGCCTGAAAGAAGCGATATCGGCACAGTTTGTGCTCTAAATGCTAACGCTAACAGCAGAGGAAAGTTATCATAAATATCTAATGAGAGGCCTTTTAAGGCCCAAATGACACCTGCAGGAAATCAGAGCGCCGTGCTGACAGCATCATTACAAACAGAGAGCAGCCATGTCTAAATATAGGCCCGCCGCTCAGACTCACACTCCACTGAAAAAGCTGGACTGTTTGAGGCAAGCGCCGTGCAAATCAGGAATGTTTGCTTGAAATAAATAAACTTGCCCACATTTGAGGAGAGGAACTCACAATCACAAGCATTTCCTGTGTATAGGATTCTTTTGGTCAGACGTGTAAATAAAACATGATGAAAACCTCAGAAGGGAAAGATGGCGAGGAATGGAAATTACTTCGGGTGCATTTAAACCAGCGTAATTGACTCCACTGGTTCTTCATCCTCCAAATCTTCTGCAAACAAAGTGAACGAATAAATGTTGGTTATCTGAGGGGGTCTGCCAGTGTTTGACCAGTAAAAGATCCTCCTGAGAAAGCAGCTCAGACTAAAGGGAAATCCTCTTAGTTCTATTTATTATGTGAGAAAATAAACTGTGCTGATGGGTCGCGGTCACAGGTCTTTAACATGCATGCAGCATGGCTGAACTGTGCAGCAGGGACATGGAGGGGCTGACCCTGCTATAGGGTGCACAGTCTGCTTGATGAGGGCAGGAAGGTTGTAGGTTTCTGGGTTATTTGTTCACAGACTCTGACACGGGTTCGGCTTTTTGTCGTCCTTCAGTCAAAGTGACATTTTCTGCCTCCAGAAGAGCAACACACACGGAAAAAAACGAATCATCCCACCGTGTGGTTTGTGGTTCTGTGTGTATGCATCTCATGTCATTTTGCATCCCATTGTTTTTGTTTTGTGTCTCATTTTGTGATTTTGTGCATCATTGTGGTCTTTTTGTTTATCTGTGAGGTCATTTTGCATCTTTTTTGTCAGCTTTTCTCATTTAGGTGTGTTTGTGCGTTTGTGTGTGCATATATGTGTCTGTGTGTGTGTGTGCAGGCGTGTGTCCATATGTGTGCGTGCATGTGTGTGTCTGTGTGTGTGCGTTTGTGCGTGTGTGCATGTGTGTCTGTGTGTACGTGTGTGTGTGTGTTTGCATGTGTGTGGGGGGTTAAGTCTCATTCTGAGGCTAATTTTGATAGTTTTGAATCTGCATTTTGTTGTTGAGCTCATGTTTTTGTTGGTCTGTAATTTCTGTGACTTTGGTCAGTTTGTGGTTGTTTCATGTGTGACTTTCCAGTTTGTCTCTTTCAGGCCCTTTTGTGTGTCTTTGTGGTCTTTGCCGTCTCTGTGTGGCTGTTTGACATCAGTTTGAAGTGGTGTTGAATCTCTGCGAAGTCATTTTGTGTCTTTTTTCCCTTTTTTGTCTCAGTGTGTTTAAAAAATAAAACTAAAACTGTCTTAAATCTTTTTAGATTGTTGTCACGTCACGTTGTTCGTCAGACGTCTCAATAAAAATTAATATCTCACCATAGTCTCTTTATCTTTCTCCTTCAGAATTTTGCTGTTTTTAGTCCTAGCAGTCATAAACTTATCCATTATAAACCTGAGGATGTATTTTAGTGACAATTTTTCCCTGAGACTGAATTTTTTTTCTTTATTCAAACAAAGCAGAACCATAGATGACATCACTTCCTGTTTGACAGAGGAGAAAGACCCCCCAGACATTTGGTATGTTTAGAACATCAAATGTAAAAGCTTTCATCAGGCTGAATCACTGTTGTGTTGTAATAATCCATCATACAGCACAGAGCAGCAAAATGGCCTCGTATTTATATGCAAAGGCTTCGGATCATTACTTTGAACTCAGTTCAGACCGGCTCAGGGAACATTCATACAAACCATCAAATATAGAAAAACTGCTTTTTTATTAGAGCGCACAATTAGACAAAAAGAATAGAAATAATTTTGAGAGTGTTTAATTCCATCTCTGAGGTGTTTCTT
This sequence comes from Pterophyllum scalare, assembly GCA_024447675.2. Taxonomy (NCBI): domain Eukaryota; kingdom Metazoa; phylum Chordata; class Actinopteri; order Cichliformes; family Cichlidae; genus Pterophyllum; species Pterophyllum scalare. The sequence continues at coordinate 176,605 of JAMQGT020003458.1, forward strand.
GCCCCCAAGCCAGCTAGCACACCTGTCTCTCATCAGCTGATTATCTCTTGATTATCTCTCTGGTTAAAAGACCAGCTGAGCTCTTTGCCAAAATCAGTTCAGTATAATTTCATATATATATATATATATATATATATATATATATATATATATATATATATATATATATATATATATATATATATATATATATATATATATATATGTATATATATATGAAACCCCTATGAGCAAGCACTTGGTGACAGTGGGAAGGAAAAACTCCCTTTTAACAGGAAGAAACCTCCAGAAGAACCAGGCTCAGGGAGGGGCAGTCATCTGCTGAGGGGAGAGAGACAGGACAAAAGACACAATGAGAAAGAGAGCCAGAGATTAATAATAACTAATGATTAAATACAGAGAGGGGTATAAACAGAGGTGAATGAAAAGAAACAGTGCATATGGGAACCCCCCAGCAGCCTAGGCCTATAGCCGCATAACTAAGGGAGGGTTCAGGGTCACCTGATCCAGCCCTAACTATAAGCTTGATCATAAAGGAAAGTTTTAAGCCTAATCTTAAAAATAGAGAGGGTGTCTGTCTCCTGAATCCAAGCTGGGAGCTGGTTCCACAGAAGAGGGGCCTGAAAGCTGAAGGCTCTGCCTCCCATTCTGCTTAAATTGTTGGTGGTAACTTGATTCTTATCCAGTGGGTAGTTTTTGACTGTGCTTTCAGAATTTGCTCTCTTGTCTTTGCCCCTAGTCTTTGCTCCTCAGGTGTTCTGCTTCTGCTTCCTCTTTGCACTCCCATAGTTTTCCCATAGAGCACCATGCTTCTTGCTTCTAATGTGTGTCATGTCTGGAAAAAATCAGAACTGTAGTGCATGTGTGAAAACAACTTAAACCAAGCCTGTCTCATTAGATTCCTGCTGCTTACATTCCACATTGTGATTTTTATTAATCATTTAAAATCTTTGTTATCATGTTTCTGTCACTTTGTAGTGATTTTAAGAAGGAAGACCATCAGTGAACTGCTGTAGTCTCTGTGTTGGGGTACTTTGGGGGATAGATGTGGATTAACTTGGAGCATTTTGAGCTAATTTTAAATATTGTCATGATGATTCATTTTTAGGCTGAGCTGACAAGCCTCTGTAGTCACACCAAAAGAAACTCTGGGAAGTGTCATCATATCTCTGTTTCATGTGCAATCAAGTCCCAGTTCAGTGCTAAATCACACAGTTTGGAGCTCACCAGTTCAAAAGGCCTTTTAATCCAAGTGTTTATTATATTTTTTCACTCTCTACATAAACCGGCTACACTTGTCCAAATACACACTCAGCACCGTGGGGAGGGCGGGGCCATGATGAAGATTGATGGGCTCGGTGCAGGCCACATTAGCTGCTAATCAAGTTAGGTTTCCTGGCACAGGGCTCGATACATCATTACATCCTGCAGAGCAGGACTGATGCTGTTTACAACATGGACACAAACACACATGTACCCTCATATGGAGAAAATTGTTCAGTACAACAACAGCTTTGCAATAAATCTTGAGTTTGTGTTGACACAGAAAGAAACTATAGAGTTGTTCCTGGGACTGTAGTTTGTGTTTCATGTTTTTCCTGCCAGTGCCTGCCGAACCTTTGGGAAGCATGTGCTGGAACGCCGTCTCGCTGAAACACTTTATTCTGCCGTTCTCTTTAAACTGTCACCAGTCTGCATGGAAGTTATAGATCTACATGTACTTCAGGAGGCTGGAGCTGCTCTGCATGGTGGAATAATTAACAAAAATGAGTTAGTCTCAGTGGGTCTAATTACTTTAAGCAATTCAAAAGTACTTAGTAATAAATGTGATGAAAATTTATGACTAAAATATTAAAATTACACAGTTCCAAAGAGGCCAAACACAGCAGCTACATTTTTGGTTAAATAAAGGTGTGAATAATACAAATAGAAACTATAAATCACACGTTTATCTATTGGAATTCGCACAAAAAGCCAACACGTGGACTCAGAGAGAACATTTGACTGCGTCCCTCAGGGTGCCCTGTGGGAGGTCCTTCTGGAATATGGGGTAGCTGGGCCACTGTATAGTCTATTTGGTACAACCATAGTGAGGACTTTGCTTACATTTCTAGTAGTAGGTCACACACATTTCAGGTGTGTGTTGGACTCTGTCAGGGCTGCCCTATAGACAACATTTCTAGGTGCAGTCAACTGCAAAGATCTCTACATTGGCAGCTTCAGGATAACCTCTCTGCTTTTTGTGGGTAATGTGGTTCTTTAGACTATATCAGGTGATGACCTCCAGCTTGCACTGCAGTGGTTCTCAGCTGAGTGTGAAGTGACTGAGTCCAGGTGGGGGAGGAGTTGCTGCCCCAAGTGTTTTTTTTTTCTCTCTTGCTCTCAGCGGAGATGGATGCATTTTTCTTCTCTCCCTAACCCTTCCTTATCTACCCTGCTTTGCTGCTTTAGAGCCTCTCTTCACACATCTTCTGAACTGGAAATTAAAATTATGGATCTGGTCAGCTGGTCTCTCAGTGCTATTGATTGATCAAATTTTCACCATGAGGAGATTAGGGAAAGGAGAACCCTCTTTCCTCTTGTCCAATTGACATACCCAGCTGGCTACGTTATAGATTCCTGTGGAGGGTGGAAGATGATGTGCCTGGCTGTAAAGTTGATTGAGGATGTGGCATATATATTTGGCTTATTGATACCAGGATTTCTCCTGATTGGACTTGGGGATACCTGGCTTATCATCAAATTCGGGAAGTCTGGGCAGCCATTCAGGCCTTGGTAAGGCTGCCTGTGACGGGAATGCAGGGCAGTACAAACTCAGACTCAGTATATCTAGCGCTGCATCAGAAGGGATTAAATCTCGGAGATGTGGCTGTTTCTGCACGGCAAGGAACAAACCAAGAAAATTCGGATGATTGGATTTTTTGCCATTGAGAGGTGCCAGAAAGACTTAAAGGCTGTCAGTGACAGCTTGTACCAAAACAATTGTAGAATCTGAAATTTGGCTCCCAGACAGCCTTGGATTGTGTCATTTTCTCCTGGATGTTATGTAAACAGATGCTCTACGCCCCCGCTGTCCCGTCTTCTGAACTGTGTGAACTGGTATCCTTAGACCAAGCTGCTGATGAACATCTTATCAGGAACTGTTAGCTGAGGGGGGAGTTGAGCCAGCCCACAGTAACCTGAACCCACT